>JAQFZA010001102.1:0-10792 GCA_034695115.1 Desoria olivacea
CATTCTACCTTCGGTACTTTGTTTGCCTCTTCTTATATCAAATACCTTAGAACTGGTAAATGTAGAAAGCCTTAATTAAGTTTGCGATTGAAATGTCAGGACTCTGACTCAGACCGTAGTACATCCTATTCAGCATCAACTTCTATGCTAACTCAGGCTAATACATTATGCTTATTTGATTTTAAATGTCAACAACAATTCTAGCGCAAATATGTTAGCAGTAGTGATTGAATATCGGATATTCTGCTGAATCGTAAATGTTCCAAAACACCATCAAGATTAAAGTATGCCGAACGAGTACCTGCAGAACTGTTCAAATATTTTGTAAATACTGATTATGCAGTTCTCGACGACCAAGTATTTTCAGATGTGAAATAATTTATTCGATGAAATAAAAATATCAATCACAGCAATTATAAAAATTAACTTCAATCAAACAATTTCCGCAAAGTTTAATTTAAACAAGAACAGTCTAATGTGTATGAAATTAAACGAATTTGATTAGATTCCTGATTCTTAACTAAAATAGTCATGAAACAATCGAACGTATTTTTTACAACTTGAGAGCTTGGAAGCTCTCAATGGAACCATTAAAATCGTTCATCATCTTCTGTATCTACTTCGTTGTCCTCAACTTCCGTATCTCTTTTTTCATCCGCACTGTCCGCTTCGTCCTCAATTCCTGCACATTTAAATCATTCCACAATTAGTTCATTTGTTAGCTTCATTTGTAACTTTGATATCTGCTTCGTTACCCTCATCTTCCGCATCTCTTTTTACATCCGCACTGTCCTCTTCGTCCTCAATTCCTACCAATTTCAAATCAGCCTGCAATTAATTTATTTGTTTCTGATATGGAATCAACCGGACTTACCGTTTTCATTTCCATCGTCTTCGGGCTCTTGAGAGCTTACAAAGGCCACGGCCAGAAGGGCGAGGAATGAAAATAATAAGATCTTGTTCATAGTGATTAGAAACTTTCCTACGAATTTGGGCTTTAAGAATGTACGTTCGATATGAATCATAAATCCAAACTACCAATGTTAAGTTAATGTATTCTTTATAAAGAGAAATTATGAGGAAAAAACTTCAAATTAGATTTTTACTGTGGCTTTCCTCATTTTATTTACCCAATTTTGTTGAGGTTCTTACCTGTCATTGCACTGACTTTGGTTATAGGATAAATACTATTTACAATCGAATTTCCTCCATCTTCTAAAGTTAATTAATAAAATAAAATGGGATGGCACATTTATTTGAGGTCGGATGTTAGTGGCCACTGTCGGTTATGGCCATTGCAAGAAATTGGCATCTTTGCTTAGGTTTCCTCACTTCCTTCGATCCAAAGGGACTTGATAGCAATGCAAAAAAATACGATTTACGATGGTTGGAGTATAATATTGTAATACCGAAGCTTGTAGAATTGTTCATGATTTTTTTGCCAAGGGTGGAATTAGAGTCCTTCGTTTCTGGATTTGTCTAGTCTGTCTCGTATATTAGATGGTGACTTAAAGAGGGTCTAGTACACAACGTAACATATAGAAATATCAGAAAAATATTACTTATCGTAAATACCAAACACATCCTAGTGCACGTGTTCTATGTAACCTTTTCCCTAACCTAAGTTTTAGCCGTTCGCGTCCAAGTCGAAAGTCAACCAAGCCCTTGTGCATGCTGTGATCGATATAATAATTAAACTTTTAATGAAGTAAATCCTTTTAAATCTCTAAGCATAGGTCGAATCTACTACAAGGTGCTTTGCTTGATATTGTCCCTTACTGCTTCACTAGCTTTGCCTTGTTATGAATTGGGACTTGGAGACTCTGTGATTTGGGACAGAACAATTCAGTCAAAATGATCCTCTTCTGTTGGGAGAGAATTGTAATTCGCTTTTGGATGAAATTAGTTTCTGCTCCAATGAAGTTCAAATAATTATTTGCAATGGCACTGTTTGTAGTTTGCAATCACAATCAGTCGAGATCCGGGAGTTGAGATTCGAGGCCCTATATTCCCTCAGTCCTGCATTTACGTAGTTTTCACCAGTACGGATCCAACTTCATTCAAATCTAGAACAAACTTAAAAGGGGCTAACTAACCATAAACTCTGTCAGAACAATCAAAGCTTGGTATTGTTCATTTAGAAATCTGCAGATCTATCCTTGATTGTAAGTTTCGTTGCGTGGCTAAAATCGCTTCTCAAATAATCAAATTTATATGATGAAACTTGGAAAACAATTCGTTATGTTGTGTACATACAAATGTAAAAGCATACCGAAACTACAATTGTTGCTCGCCACAACAAAGTTGTCTTAAGCCCTCATTAGTTCTGCAATCTAAACATTTTAATAAACCTGGAGAACTAGAGAAGGGCCATAATGGTCTGTTCTGCACTCTAGAAATAGAACTCATCAACGACGACTCTGCCATCCTCCTTCAATCCTTTCTTGATTACGAATGCGTGTAACTAGATAAAGAAGGGAGTAGGGAAAACAATAAACATTTTAATTACTTTTGGTCTATTTCTCTTTAGAAGTTGGTAGTGGAATGAATGTTGACTTCATTTTCAATTCCTCCACTTCTGCTTTCAGAGCGGATTTAAGTTGGAGACCTGAATTTCACATAAATCGAATCACTTTCAGGCTCATGATCTTTCCGGATTTCCAAGTTGAAAACGTAGACTACCGTTGCATTGGGTACACGTAAAGAAATATTGTGGCATCGAAAGTCTCATTGACTTTTCACTATAACTGCGTTATATCTTTTGTGTACAATTTTCTGTACAGAGAAAAAGCGAGTGAGTATCTTGAATGCCAGAGTTAGACCAAATCAGTTATTCATAAGAACGGCGGCCAATAACAAAGAGAATATTTACAAACGACAAGGAACTAAAGGCAAACGAAGACTAAATGATTAACTAACTGCGTCGAAATATTATATCTCATTTCTATTTTGGTCATTTAACATGGCCAATCGTTTACTTAAACCCACGTCAAACGGCCTACGGGAGTTTCTCTCTTGTCATGAGTCATTAAAGTTACACTTTACAAAATTACTTTACAGCCCTAAGCGTCCAGGCATTCTGTATGTATGTACATAGTATATTCTGTTCGAAGTGGAATGACACTAACTTTCAAACTAACTTTTGCCCTGGATTCTAATTCCGTTCAATTTCCGACGCTTCTGATATCCTGTCTCAAATCAGGAAAAGTGTTCATTCACTAATAGTGACAATAACAATACCTCACAATGCTTGGGGCTGCTTGATTAACCTTAGCGATGAATTGAGGTCCATTTGTTTAAAACCTGAGCTAGCCTTTGCTTTTTGCCAACCCACGTCGTAGCATTTGTACATCCACCTTCGTACCAGTTACAAGGCCTATAATAAAATGGTTCTGACAGGAAAGGGAGAATACAACATGAATCCACAGGCTGGATTTAAAAGGAGGGAGTAATTTTGATGAAAATATTAGGCACGGATAATCTTATTAAAAAGGTAGTCTTTTAAAGAGGAGAAAGTAGGGGAAGCTGAATAATTAAATTTAAACCTTTGGACTGAACAGGAGCTGTTTGTTCTGCTTCCTCCTTGTCTCCTCATGGAGTCTCCTGCTATAATAATTATTTTTATGGCATCCCGTTGTCTTGTACTCCTCTTGTCCCGTTCTGAAAACAGCGTTTGTTTTTCTTTAGGAACAAGAGGATCTTTGAACACGAAGCATAACTTCTGAAACCAATCCAATCTTCTAGGAGCCTACTAGAGGAGAGAGAAAGTAGTGGGGCATTGTACTTTTGGATGAGTGTCCAATGTAATAATTTCTTGTTAGAACTTTTCACCACTTTCCTCTGCCACTCCAAGCTCACTTTCTGAAACCGGGAGGAAACTCTGTGGATTTTGTGGGGGCATCAAGGATATAAAGCACCTTAGATTCTATCACCTCAGATCCTGATCGTGTTGATAAGGTAGGATTTGGAGTCATGGATAGGAGTAGAGCTGTTTTGAGTTTTGGCATAGCTCTGTAGGGCATAGTGTCATTTAGATAATGTTCGTAGTGGGTATTGACATTTTCTATGGTGCATCTGTTGGCTAGCTTCTAACGACCGGGCCGGTTACTTGTTATGTTTAGTGTGAATTGAGATTGAACGGCTCTCCCTTCTTTGCGAAGATGCAATCAAACAGGTTGACGTTATCGTTATCTTTTTGAGAGATTGATTGGATCGACGAGACAAAATATTGTGCCTGAAAGTTTAGTGGATTATCTCCATTAGGGCTGCTTATGTATGCTGGCTCACATATTCCTAGGGTATGGGTTGGCTGTCAACAATTTTTCAATTAATTGTTTCCATGTACTGGAGGGTTGTTTTTCAAAATTTAATGAATTTATATGAACGAATTCCATGAAATCCTGTGTGATGGATGAAGTTGTAATAAAGGCTGACGTTTTCTTAAAAGGTTGAATATGTATGCACGTTAATTTAAAAGGGAGCCAAGCCGTTCTGTGATATGTATGCATAATGTCTCAACATAATATGATAGAATTTGGAGAAAGTGCAACAACAAGCTAGGCATTAGAAGGGTATGCATTGCTAATGGATATAAAGGATTCGTGGAAAGGGATATCTCCTACTGGGTGATGTCAGGTTTAGGATGCATTGATGTTTAAGACAAGACAACATTGCCATGTAAGAAGCTCAGAGGAGGAATTTCGGTCGAAATGTTGTGCTGTGTTTTGTGATGAATTGATAAATTGGTTGTGTAAGACAAATTAGATTGTTGAGTTGGCTTGTCCTTGTCTTTTGCCCTTATCGATCTTCGTACATGGCCAAGGAACAAACTTTAGCAAATGTCTTGCACGAGTAGCACAAGTGCCATGTTGCTTTTAGTTGAGACAGATTATCAAAGTGCTATATTTGCTCAAGTCATTTCTGCCCATCTGTTACTCATTTTCTTAATTAGTTTGAAGAAAATTCTTCATGCTTGATGAGCTCAAGCTGTCACTTTTCCTGCTGTGCTACTGCGGCAGTACTCTATTGTACATTTTGGTTGTTTGGTATTTAGTACAATAGATTCAAGACATTACATTCGGTCGTTAGGTATAGTTCCTTTGATTCGATTAAATGCTCTTCGTTTTATGAAAAATGATGTTGATCCGTTCAGGTCAGGACCTATTTCATTCAAATTGAGCAGTTGTCCCACAGTTCTAAATAACTTAGCATTAAAAAGGGACTTACATTTTTCTACGTCTGCTTTCTCTCCAACGCTTTGCTGAAAGATCCCAAAAACTTAGAACACAATGTGTGAAAATGACAGGTAGATAAATATGTCTCATGAATTATGCATAGAATAGGCTGGAAACGACCATGTCACTGAACCATATCCTCTGAACCTTGTCAGCCACAAAAAGGCCTGTACCCACCAGCCCTCATCTGCATTTCCACCACTTCTTGTTACTTGTATATTGAAGTACAGGATGTCAACAAAAGGTTGACGGGTCCCCAACGTGCACTTGATGGTCACGAAGTGGACAGTTCCTTCTATTCTGCACTGATATGTGCCACTTATGTAAACAGGCTTACGAACTTCTAGTTCATACTTAACTACTGCCACAGCACACAAAGGGAGATATGTGGATCACTTATGAACCTATCTCGTCTATCTATAGGAGTCAGTGCCCATCCTCAGTTCGCAAGTCTAGGGATCCAGAAGGGTTTCTTCAAGATATTTAAAGAATCCTTCTGAAATCTATCGACTTTTTCTGGAGTGGATGGAGTTGCCATGCTACTATTAATTGCATGGATTTCTGATGCTCTACAGATTCTCCCATTTATAATTCTCAGACATGAGATACCTACCCACCTAGACTCTAGACATGCCAGATGCAGGGAAAGCGTATCATTTTTCATCCTTCCGCCTGCCCCTCACATCATGTGGCAACTTTCCCTTCTTGCTCGGACGGGGAAACTCATAGGCTGCTGGTAGGATGATGAATGTCAAACTACATTTAATAAAATAGAATAGGATATGACAGCTATCACGAAGAATCTACTCCTGCCATTTCCATTCGTCTAATGAACATCCTCCGCAAGTCTCTCAAACCCTGAGAACCAATTTATGCACAGAGGAATTCCAACATGGAATGGAGGAGTATGGGAATGCGGAATCCAATAATTCAAATAAACATCACAGCAGCTCAAGCTTCCTCTAATTCCGGCCAACACAAACACAAAGATATTTCCGATCCCGATATCTCTGGATTCCCTTCCTTCTTCACCATAATAAATGAATATATTTACAATTTGCATTGCTATATATAAATGGATTTGCTGAGTTGTGTCAAACTTGATTACATATTTATGAATGAAAGATAGAGTAGCTTCGAATCCTCCGTTTCTGAATGAATATATCTTGAACTAGCAACAGTCTGGCTGAATCTGCACACATGTGACCTGGCTTTCTAGTCTACTTGGACTAAAAACTCCAGCGTCTATAAGTTCATGATTTATGAATTGAAGGATTTTTCGGAGCTGAATATATTTTCGATATGATATGATGATACCTTAGGGTCTGAACGGAATTGCTAGCCCGATGAATAGTTCAATAGTTGAATGAACATCAGGTTTCAGATGTCTGTGCCAAAAGCCCTGAGTAATGGTTCTTAGATAAGTACAATATTTTTCTAGGAATGGGAAAAGAAGTAAATTTTTATCATGAGGATGAGGAGCAGCATATGGAGAAGTCCATGGCAGTATCGTTTTTAGAGTCAATATTTGTGACCCCTTGCCCTTTTCCTTATTCTGATACATATGACTGAGAGGGAAAGTAGATAAAGTTAAAAATGATTGAGGAATTTTATTACCTCTTTTTTGTCTGGTATTTTACAGATCTTGAACAAGTGCTCCAACTTCGGTACAAGATATCCCGGGACGACTATCGAATTCTGGAAATGGTCATCCTAAAGTCAGTGCCACAGAAGGCTGGGAACTCGCAGTGGAAGTTTGCTGGAGCTTTCTATTACGCCACCACAGTTCTCACAACTATTGGTAAGTCTGTAGGTATTTATTCTGGAATTTTGGCTAAGTCGCAAGGTGCTGCATAATGTAGTATCTTTGAATTGGCACTCGAATCAGCATGAATTATTCTTTAGTAGGGAAGCCTGTTTGCGTGTTTCTGTTTACAGGAAACTTGGTGGCATTGTGGTTACGGCGATCTCATTCATTTTGTCTTGGTTGACCGCAATGGTTTCTAATTCATAAATAATTCTTCTTAGCTTCGCTTTCATGGCCGTTTCAGAGTGGGCAAATGTGTCAAGCTGTTTTTATAAATAGGCAATGATCCTAACTGCTGTTTTGGTTAGGTCAGCTGGTGATAAGTGGGTGGAGAAAAGGAAAGCTCTGTCTTTCCATATGAATGCTTTCTCAATTACGGAGATGAAAAGGAATGATATGGAGGTTGTCAAATAGATTCTCAAATCGTAATTGAAACTGAAAGCAATTAAAAGTAAAACAGACTTTGCATACCAAGTCGTATTGTAATTTACCATATATTGTTTACCGAATAATTTACCGCAGGAAATAAACACTTTCCTGAAACAATTCTTCGAGATCCAAAAAGCAGATGCTACATACATATATTGCCTATACCATTTCAAAGCTGCTGACAAATAGATGGATTTATTTGAGATTTACCAACCGAAACGGGATGGAAGAAGCAAACCGACGTTCTTAAGGAGACATGTGATTGACATATTGTGGTCTGCATTGTATACAAACAAAATTCTATGTAGGTATCTGCACATATACTGCATGTTTGCTTGGCCAACTTGACCAAGCCATTCGACTCCATGTGTTTTTAAAACGAAATTCTTTACCCTCATTGATCACAGTTTAAAAGGAAAGGTCACTTACAATGCACTCCTATAATAAATCAATCAGCACTCCAATTCAAAAGTTGAATTGGATTGTTGGTAGAAAATACTTCCAAGGAGCTACAGACTCCCCAGTTGAATTCCAAACTATCGGATTCGCCGGTCGATCCTTAAAAGATTTTATAGCCCTATAAAAAAACTTTCGGGGAATAACGGCTTAGGTACATAATGGGAAGGAGGAAGTTTCAGGAAGGATATTGACGAAGGAGTAGAATCGGGCTTGAATTTTAATGCGGCCGTATTGAAGTAACTGAGGAGTAATAGTAAAGAAGATACGATACGATTTGAAGTTATATTGAGCCGGAGGAGAGCGAAGCCATGCCAATGCCATGAGCCATCAGAAGTGGAAATGATGAGGAAGGGAAAATCGATCCATCGCGTTGTTAGTTGTTGGATGTTTTTGTTCAAGTTGTATGTGACTGGAGATGGAATGGTTAAACGTGAGATGTAAACGGGGAAGGAAGTAAAAGTGGAAGCAGCCGAGACTTTCTCTGCAGTAAAAGTGAAAGCAGGCAAACCTCCTTCCCAATACGGAATCCATACGGAGGAGAGCCCAACCGTTCCTCTCAAAAAGATAGCAACAATCTCACTCTTCAAACGACTCTAACTACCTTCTTATGTCTTTTCATGCTAACAGACGAAAGCTCCGCAGGGAAGGAAGGATCCTTCTTTCATTTTATTTCCCCTTATTAATACTATTTACTCTCAAGTCTACCTCCAAAAACATGTATGCTACATACCTTACTTGTAGAAAGTACGAATCCTAATGGGGACGTAGGCAGTTTGAACTTTGAAAGGTTATAGCTTGGAGTTTATAGTTTAGGGTTTAGAGTTGCTACTTTCTCGATGGGTAAAGTTGTATTTATGCGTAGTAGTCTTGGAGTTTTAGAATGTTGAGGTTGGAAAGGAGTTTGGTGAGCTTTAGTTACAAGTGAACATACTTAAACGACACAGTCCATAGAAGAAACGAATAGTTAGAGAAGTACTTTTTTTTCAACTCCGATTGAGTCGATTTCTCCTACTTGTTCTGCCTTCTGCCAAGTGAGCATTCAGTGATGCAATAATAATAGAGTTTCCAGTGCATATGTCATAAAACCTCCTACTTTGGACAACTGTAATAGAAGACCTTGGATGGAATTGGTCAGGATAAATCTTAGTCAAAGTAGACGAGTGGAGTATGTACTTGAAAGCTAGAATTTAAAGCGTTGATAAATAATCCAGAGAGGCCCTGAATGCCTTGATCACAAATCTGATGCCCTTTCTCCTGATATATTTATAACTTTTGTGGAAACTGGGTCCATCGGTTTTTTTCAAGCAACTTCACTTTTACCATAAAAATATATGGAAAACAATTTAACGAAGAAAGTATCGTCGCGCAGCGATGCTTGGTTATAGTTGTAGGAAATTCAAGGCATTTATTTGACATTGGATTTTTTTCATCACTGAAACACTCTCCTATAAGAAGTCTTTCTGTATGAACGAGCTTTCTTGGCAGCAAGGAAATTTTGTCATCAGTGAAGATATAGGGGAAATGAAACACACGCATTTACATTGTTGTACGCGAGGGCTTGAAAAAGAGCCACTTGTCTCTCCCCAAGATACCAACTTTAGAGCAGATGGAAAGTTGTGAGTGGAAATGAGCGTTCTTAAGGAGCCCCGGATGAAAATGCATAAAAAAGTAGCTTATCCTCCTCCACGGATACTACGTATACCTACAGTACTGTATATTCAAATTCCCTTTTTTGTTTGATGATGATGACGATGATGAGGATGATGAGAAAGTCAAAACTCTAAAGCAGGATAAAAGAGAGCAACAACTTTCCGTACAAATTGCAGACAATTTCTCTCCTCCTCTCAGTCATCATCATCAAAACACGAGAGATTGACACCCCCAAACAACAACACGAGCAGAGGATGCAACAGTTACATACTTCAATCCACAAACCCTAGACCATCATACCTACCTACTAACCCCAGGGAATGGATTATGTCGAACATTTTTCAAGTTGGGAAAAAGGACACAAACGCCTTTCTCCTGTGATGTAAAAAGGATGTGAAAAATAAGGAGCTTATTCTGATTGTGAGATAGCATGGGGTAATTGCCTTCTCAAATAAGATGTATTTATCCGCCTCTCACAAGGTCCCTATCATTTTTTTTCGCCCACCCAACCTCTTTTTCAATTATGGAGAAAGCAGGTATGTTTGAGCTAGGACTGGAGAACTCTGCTGAAAGAAGTATGACTGAATTGAACCAGGCCAGGGGGAGAGTTAACTGTCTCTTGAACGTTTCCCAGAAATGAAGCTCATACAGGGAAAGGAATTAGCTGTATTGCATCATGAGCTTAGGCTGACAATAGATAATGCCTGCAAACCCCCACCACCACCATCAGCAGGTGAAAGCAATAATGCTTCTCTATAGGAAATCTAAAGAAGGTCCTTTATGAAGGAATCTCTTTCTCTTGAATAGCTGGTACACGTACAAGGAGAGATTACAGTCTCCTGAAAAGTCCAGAAAAAATACGTAAACCCTTTCCCTTTCATCCACCGATAGCACACGGAATACCTGGGAGGATCGTCATGTATCCGGCTCGCTTCTCAGTATCACGGCTTTTGTGTTGGTTAGTCTCGTGACGAGAATCGTTATTACGTGTATATTCTATCTACGGATATCTTAAATACTGTATGTTGTAGGTAGTCCTGTGAATTGGTTTTTTGTCAAAAGGTTTTCCCCTCTTGTAGCTTGGGAAATGTGTCTGAAGACGGGGGAGACTGGAATCCTTTTCGCAGAGGCAGTTAAGTAGAAGATTATTTAGGGCCACTAGGATCCTCTCACGGTATGATGGATGCGGGCTGACCCTATGGTATACCTTTAT
>JAQFZA010001103.1:0-10790 GCA_034695115.1 Desoria olivacea
GGTACGTTTTAGTCGCTGATACGATCTAAAGTGTAAGCGGGTGGTTTAGAAAATACGGATAAATCTCTATGAATGGGACATGTTAATATGGATTCTCATGTTGCTTATGTTTTTCAATTTTTTAAGGGTCAAGGGTCATGATTTGAGGATTTTCCTTGCCTTTGGCCGGAGGTTCATAGAAATAATAATCTAGTGGAAAAAAAAGTTAAAAAATCTGCAGCCGTTTTTAAATGCATTTTAATTGCATACAAATGTAAATTGAAAATTTTGTCCACAAACATACATTGTTCACAAGCCGATTATGTATATGGATTCTTCCCTAATTGCTGTGAGAAAAAAGCTAAGCTAGCTGACTAATCAGATTGGAACGAGCTTGTGTTTTCACTAAAATTACGTGTTTCGTTTATTCTTTCAGATACGAGTTTGGGAATTTCTCTTCGTACAGAGAATTGGAATTAACAAATAAACGTTTTTTCCCATCTGAAGAATCGCTTATTACGGTAGTTGTTGAATTATCATTACCTCAGTTAATTAAATCATATTAAATTTAAACATTCTGTCATTAAGCATTTAAATTCACTCAATGAAAATAAAAAGTATTTGCAAGACTTTTCTGAGTACAGGCGGTGTCTCCTTACTTGACTGGCTGAAACCGTAATTTCTTCTACTGTCTACAATGGAATTGGATAAAGTGTAACAACTTAAAAGCACCACAAATCCGATTTGATGATTAACGATATCGTAGGTCAAAATAAAGGAATTTATCAGTTAATGGAAGTGTTTTAAAAATAAAACATTCCTACGGGTATACCAATGAATCGTGAAACGTTCGGGGCTGTGGGATGTTTTAACAACATTTCGAATGTTTTGTCGAAGTTCCATGTCGAACTTTCATGCTGAAATTTGGAAACCGACAATTCCATGTCGAAATTGCATTGCGAAATTACTGGTAAAAAATCCGGAATTTCATAGTCGAAATTCTAAAATTCCATGTCGAAATTGCAAGTCAAAATTTTAAAATTCAATGTCGAAATTACATGTCGAAATTCCAAAATTCAATGTTGAAATTCCAGGTTCAAATTTCATGTCGAAATTTCATGTTCAAATTTCATGTTGAAATTCCATGTCAAAATTGCATGTGGAAATTCCGTATTTCAATGTTGAAATTCCATGTTCAAATTCAATGTCCAAATTCCGAAATTCCATGTCAAAATTCCATGTCTGCATGTCGAAATTACGTATCGAATTTCTATGTTCAAATTTCATGTCAAAATTGCATGTCGAAATTCAAAACTTCCGAAATTCCATGTCGACATTTCATAATGAAATTTAATGTCCTAATTCCGAAACTCTATGTCGAAATTGCATTTACATATTGCATGTCCAAATTCCGAAATTCAATGTCGAAATTCCATATCCAAATTTCATGTCGAAATTCTTTGTCTAAATTCCATGTCAAAATTGCAAGTCGTAATTCATGTTCTACAATGCACGTGAACCATAAATCTCATTTTACTCCACGGAACCCACGAGAAATGTAAAATAACTTTTTTACTTTATGGCTTATAAAAGATAGGAAACAATAAAGCCTATCTTCTAAGCTCACCTGAGATAGAGGCGTAAAGGTATGTTTAAACAAGTTTCATGACGATCAAATACGCCTTTCGAGAGTTATGAGGATGTTTTTGGTATACCGAGTTCAACTACCTGACGCAATTTGCACTGTCACTACATTTATTGCATTGATCCAAATGTCGGATTGGCGAAAGGTTGGGCTCTAGGTAGATATTCCAGTTTCCGGGAAATGGCTGCCTATAGCTATTTCAACCATAAAATTCCGGGAAACGGCCGCGTCTAATCCTCTTTGCTGCGAGTAAGTTGTATGACTGATGTAACTGTGTATTCTTTATATATGAAATACAAATGAAAATTACCTAAAAGTCATGGAAGATAAAGTTATTCCAGCCTCGCTTCATGTGTACAAGGTACACAAAACCAAGACAGCTGATGACAGTCTTGATTAACATGATTATTCTTTAATGCATTAATGCACGTAATTCAATTAGAGCTGGATTTGTGTACTTTTAATTTAGAACGTTAACACAGAAGCTTTAATGAAATAGATGAAAGCATTATCCGCATCATTTCAAAATGGTAATTATTAAATACAAACAAAGTAGTTACGTGACCGTCTTTAATTTGGTTTGGGTTTTCAGCAATCACAGTCACAGAACTGTGCCTAAGAATTCAGAGAAAAAGGAAGTATTGTATATTTGGCTCAAGGATAACAGGGTTAAGTCAGGGCTTTCTAATCAACTGAAAAGCCTAAAAGAAATGGGATTAGGAAAACCTTGCTGTTCAGGTTGTGATGCAATCGTTAATGGAGCAATTTGGATGGGCATGAGGTCCGTCGTCTGTCTCCGTATCATTGGTATATTGTACTGCAGTAATATTTCCTAAAGGTTCTTGCGATTATTATCTATATACAAAGTTTTTGTCTGTTCCGGTGTACGCGAGCATTTTGGTCCCGAAAAAATTTCAATGATAAGTCATTCAACTTTGACGAAGTTCCTGTACTGTTTGTTTTACCGAACAAAGTATGACATCTCTGCATTGGATCAGTTTGCTTGCATTTGATGTCATAGGACGACATAAAAGTACCCGACCCTATAAAAACGCATCTAAACGTGGATGAACAAGGAAAATGATGAATCAAAAATTAAGAAATCTGAAATCTTTCCCTGCGTGTCTGAAAATTTGCTCCACATTCACATTCATCAAACACGTTGGAAATTAATTTTGTTAAATGAAAACCAGTTTTGCGAATTGCCTTTTCGGTGACCGACACAGATAACGTATCATGGCCAACTTTTCTTTTAAGTTTTAAATTACTATTCTTTCTAACCTTTTTAATGATCAAAAATAACAAAGTAGCAAATCAGAAGGTTTATAATCAAATGAGGTAGTTACCGTATACCCTAAATGCGAAGGAATCAAACTCAAACGGAATAGGAAAGGCAATTTACATAGATTTAAAAACACTCAAGAAATCCATGGAATAGTCAGTAGATTTATTAACTACGTTGAACGGAAAGTAGGAGATAACACATTTGTCACCATTACTACTTACATGTAAGCAATTACTTCTGAATTTAGATATTCTTTAGATTTAAGTGTTAGTCGGTGCACTAGGGTCATGAGATTAACACAGATGTTTAATTTTGAGTATCCGATTCCAAGACGAAAATCTTGGGTGAACTTAAGACGTTCCGATTATAAATGAGTTGCTGATTCTTGCAATGCACGGGCGGAGCTGCAAGTTCTGCCGGTACAAGGCCACGTCTTTGGTGTGTTCAACCATTTACTTCTAATTCCAGTAGATGAATTTCAATAAATATCGATGATTTTCGATAAATGTCGTTGCATATCGAACATTTCTTAAATTTGTTTGAAATGTTTCGTCTACTATCCAAACCATGTAGTTTCCACTCTGTAATTCACTACAATGTAAAAATTCACTTCCTCAGCACATTTCAGAATTTTGGGTGACTGCCATATGCATACATCAATATGGGGGTGGGCTGCCGAGGGTCTGCCCTGCAGGGGATTTTTTTTGGGTACGGTTCGAAGCGGAATTCCCTTACAAACTAAGTACACTCGAACAAGGGGCTTATACTGAAGTAGATGCTGAGCAAATGCGAAAGATGCCAGATGTATATGCTCCTATCTGCAATACAGCAACAACTGGGTTACCGGTTGAGGAATTGGCAGAAAACGACCAAAAATGGAATTCAATGATATTAACTATCAATCGCAATAACGCCCTTAATAACAAAGTACCTCTGGACTACATGAAAAAACAAACAAATGCAGTCTTTTAGGTTGGCTAGAATTCGTTCATAAAGCAGGCGATCCGGATTTGTCCACTTTTAGATGCTCATTGTGTCATAACAACCGTCCAAATCCGAGCTTGAACCCCAGCCATGCAAATCAATTCTCGAAAGTCGAGGGATGGTTGGCATCAGACAAAAACAACTTTCGTCGAGAAATCAGGGAACATCCTATGTGTCTATGGCGTAAGCAATTGAAAAAAGATGAAGCTCAAATGAGTCCGTTTTAGCAACAGCAGCCAACCGCCAAATAGCATTGGTATATTCAGATTTAAATTTGTCCAAAAAGGGTACTGCCAAAACGCTTCATCTCATTTTCCTAGAAAATAGAATCTACCTACCCTTTACAAGTCATCCAACCTTGTTGGCATTTTTGTCTCATTACAACTTAGATTTCGGTCCACATCACAGAAGCGAAAAAGCTCCTCCTACGATGTTGAAGTTCATTCGTTACCATATGCACAAATCACTGCTACAACACATCATAAGATACGATATGCCATTTGCTATTGTGCTGGACAGTGCAACGGACTCCCAGGGACGAGACTTTTTGGTGCTGAATTTACTTTACTGAACACCGAACTTACGAGTACTGAATATATTGTCATATGAACGTATGGCTTATATCGTAATACAGTACTAGTACTAGAACCAAATTTATGGATCAGAATCGCCCATCTGAAAGTCTGTCTGCAAAATTAGCTAGTGTGTAATGTACATTCCCCGAAACCTTTCCGGTTTCGGGTGGGGTGTAAACCGGGCGGCGCGAAGCGGCGAAACTGTGCTACCCACAGGGCTCCCGCCGAAGTTTTTTTGGGCCACACCCCCTTTGGAAATTTGGAGCCCCCTGCAGTTTTTAGAGATTGTTCTTATAGGGTATTGCTACCTAAAATGCATATAATATAATGCATGTACCTTAAAATGCATGTACACCATGCATAGCCTCTCATACCCATCATTAAAAAATCCAAGCGTTTTGTATAAAAGTCTATAACCTATTCCCATTTTAAATCTTACATATTAGAGCAATTTTCAATCAGAACTAACGAAGACGTAGTCTCATCCTTGGTTAAAACAAATATTAGCTTTGGATCGAGGCCGACGTAAGTTTTCATGTCTGTTAATTCTCACACACAAAATAAGCATAACACATAGCTTAACTTGTAAATGTAAGTTAAAACGAAGTATTTCTGTTTCGCTTGGAGATGGAAAATATGAAGTGGAAGTGAACCTTCCTTAACTAACGAAGACGTAGTCTCATCCTTGGTTAAAACAAATATTAGCTTTGGATCGATGCCGATGTAAGTTTTCATTTCTGCTAATTCTCACGCACATATTAAGAATAACAAATAGCTTAACTTGTAAATGTAAGTTAAAAAGAAGTATTTCTGTTTCGCTTGGAGATAGAAAATATGATGTGGAAATGAACCTTCGTTAACTAACAAATCGCAAATTTTATTATAGACATGACCCTCCTCAATACCCAATATAATATACGAAGATTAACTTGAAGTCTTTCATTTGCACTTAGCCGTTTCATCAAGTTACACATACAAAACCAGCAATTTCCAAAATACATATACACATTGCCCCAATCATAGGGGCAATCCCCCGGAGTACCCGTTCCTCAATCCAAAGGGTCTGTTACATTTGAATAAGTGAATTATTCGGGGACTTGCTCGATGGGATTCAGGGCAATGCATATTTGGAATTGCAGGTATTGAATAAATGGTAATTTTAATAAGAGATCTATTTTTTATTACTATGAGTGTTATTACTAATGCAATATTAAGGCACTCATTTAATTACTTGGCTTAATCACATTGCAAGGAGTCTGTTCATCCGGAACTCCGTCGAAACTTCCATTGGCCGAGAAGAAAATCTTTCTAATTAAATATTCAAACCAAAAGTCTGTAATAGAAGGAATCATAACTCTTCAACAGTTCAAGCTTAATACGGCAGGGTATTTTACCATTGGAGGTTAGAACATTTATTACATTAAATTTGGAATTAGGGATTACGAATTTTAGTTTTTGGAAAATTATAATTTAGGATTAGGGATTTAATTTATCCCAATCTGAATAATTATTCCCGGATTTTCTAATTCTCCTATTGTTTTTGCAGGATCACAAGTCCAGGATAAGTCAATCTCATGGGACCATAACAGCGTCAAATTGAAACAGGAAATCATTAAGAAGCTGTAAGCAAAGGCCAAGTCAGCTCGGCCGTTACTAGGATTCACCAAAACCGTGGACGGCCCGCCGTAATACGCCATAATGCTTCCTGAAACAAGAGAAGGATTAAAGGCGAAAACCTCGCTTGCAGATTTCAAACTTGATGATAAAAACCGTCAATTCCATTGGATGGAGAAAAGGAAAGTTTAAATAAAAATTCTGTTATTGACATGGTTGTATATGGGCGCACTAATTTAACAGACTAAATTACATTACTAATGTAATTCTGCAACATCAAGGTTTAGTTATATTCTATTAATAGAATATTCAACGATGGAGATTTATGCTATTATAACTTTGAACATTTGAACTTTTTCACGATCCCAATTTATGGATCTGAATCGCCCATCTGAAATTCAGACATTCAGATTCTAAAGTCTGAAAAATTAGCTAGTGTGTAATGTAATTCTGCAACATTAAGGTTTAGTTATATACTATTAATAGAATATGCAACGATGGAGATGGAGATTCATGTTTAACAAAGTTTGAACATTTGAACTTTTGCAAACGATCCCGATTTATGCATGTCTAGAAGGAAGTTATGCGGAATTAAGGTTATTTTAAGCTCCTTCTTTGCAATTCAGGGAGATCTGAAATCATTTGAAGACAACTCGCCCAATCTAACAGTCATTTATTATTTTGTACAGTAAAACAAATTTGAAAACCTCTTGGTAACCATGGTTATCAATTGGAATTTGGTAATGGTTGTAATCGCGATATCCAGCGAAACCCCCACTACTCAAAATCCGGAACAGAAAATCAGCAAGTGCGTCTTTAGGATTTCCGAATTCAACGGGAACCTACTTGACCGAACGTGTCCTTCTGAGTTTCGAAATTCAGGTAATTAGTTAATTGGTTTTGACAAATTATCTAAGAATCTGAATTGTATTTTATAATTCATCATTGATTTATTGATATTGATGGTACGAAATTATAGTAAGTATGAAAGTAAAACAATTTTGTTATTATGTATATAGGAAGTGTGTCCTCCTGAAATGCCGAAGAATGTATGACTCGTTGGGAAGAAAATAGCATTTCTCACAACGAACCACAACAATGAGCTTTTCATGGCCAGACTTATAAACTTACAGGCATTTCGATTAAATGCAAATGGCTTTTTCTGCATTGGTGGTAAGCAAACATTATTTACTTGGCCTGACTAGTTGATATGTGTAAAAATTAGTAAATGGCAAACCCTGTTATTAGGGACGTATGTTTAATGGGACACCTGTTTCAGGGAAAACAGGATTTATATTCAATGTTTTCCAGTAGAAGCTGGTGGAACCGCACCGGCGATCACAGACCTGATTTACACGGCACTTCAAGCAGGTGACACGGATTTTCAAATCGGCATGGTAGAGTATTCTAAAAGAAACGCTGTAGCATTCACTTCAGACGGAGCAAGTACATACTCTAGAAATTAGGGAAGGTGTTATATCGGGCCCATTGTATGGCACACAAGTAAGTTAATTCTGCCCGTTTTTCTTTCACTTCATGTATTTGTTACTGTTTCTTTTACAAATGTGTCTTTTTTTATAGACTTTCACTTGCCGCGAAGCACTTGGTTGATGAAATTCAAGAAATGCCGAAATTCAAATCTGACATCAAGGCTATAGCCTTAATGTACTACAATCAACATCCTAAGAATCATGCTTTATTGGTCAACCTTGCAAAGCTAGAAATGAGCATCCGTAACGAATAACCTATGCTTTCATCGTTTGGTGGGTAACAAGTGAGGCGACCGTTCTTAAAAATTCGAGAAGTAGTATCGTATTACTTGTTATAAGTTCTGAGGCCATTCATCTCGATCCATCATTTTCTCATGTGTTCAACTATGCCTGTAACCATACGTAAAGGTACAAGTGAAATGGCAGGTTACAGTGGATTTGAATCAGCAGTTGCAGTTCAACTACCTAAAGCTCTTAAAAATGTTGGCTTTGTCAGTTAATGATTTGTGCGTCTAACGATGAACGGTCTTATTCGTCATTTGTAGAGAATGCATTGATTTGGCCCCTACGTAAAAATTCTCGAAAATGAATTATCCGACCGGATACATTCAAATTCAATTTTGGGGATGATGGGCAACTCCAAGCGTACGAATATACATCTTCGGATTTGAACTACGAAGAGCCAAATAAGACGTTTGCTGCCGAGGTGTTTTCAGAGCTGAAGAAGGTTGGCCTGGAGAAGGTAGAATTATAGTTCAATATCTTTCCTTAAACACGGCATAATTTATTTTTTTCACAAGTGACGATTAGAATCGTTCTTTTCCTCATAATAAAAACACAATCCAATCTATAACACCGAATGTCTAGTTTACACCCTCAACCTTTACCATGACAGATTCTATTATTTACTACATCACCCTAATCCTCCTAATTCTTCATGTTTTCTAACTTTATCCATCAAAAATATCATATGCGTTCCTAAACCTTCTGTAAATGCTTAACTTCCATTCAAATCATTCTTGCTAATACGTTGAAACATAAGTATTTTTAATTTTAAAGATTTTGGGACTTGTCCGAATTAACAACAAACCTCCAATTGCTTGGGAAAAAACGTTGGAAGATGGAAAAGGAAATTTTACAACAGTCGGACCAAAACCAGCTGAAATGTTCGATGTCGAAATGGTTCAGGTCATGTACCATATCAACCAAACTGAACAACTGATGCCTGGCATGTGGTATTGCATCAAGGATGGTGACATTCACTACAGACAGAGTGGATGGAAGAGTACATGGAATACATTAGAGGGCTTGGTTTCTGGATTATTAAGAAACGGTTTACTTCACTGCATTTGTGCTTTTTAACTGACACTTAAGCTTCAACAAGCCTATTTTGAATTTTTTCATTTCTCGCTTCATTGCACATATTTATATTAATCATAATTTGAGTACATGTAAGTTTCATTTCAATTTTTTTGAATTTTCATTTACCTTTCATTTTAACTGTTGCAGAAGTTTTTAAGATAAAACATCATGAGAGGAAGGCAAACAATTGACTTCCCTTGCCAATTTTTTTAAAACTAGATTTAAAAAATAATTGCCCTGGCCAAATTTGATTGTTAAAACTAGTTTTAAAAAATAATTTCCCGTTTCAAATTCAATGAGGACCAAATCCGCTAATACTAATGGTTGTGGACTACGTTGTTCAACAACTTAAGACTGGTAATGTTAAAAAATCATCATTCGTGATTATAACAAAATGGAGAGTTTATTAGGACCAACAGGTTAAGATGGTCGAAGGCAGCCTTTCTTTCTGACCAACTTTTATACCAGCAAACAGGTTTATGCCCTATCTGCAACCTTTCTCACCTACAAATTAAGGAGAGGCAGTCTAGAGTGTAACCTAATGTACATAAGACTTTACATAAGACTTTTAATTTTAAAATTTTAATTATTAAAGTTTACCCAAAGCTTTGAATAATTAAAATGTTGGGACAATAACAAAAAAATGAGAACAACAAATTACAGTATTGTTAACATTTCTGGTTGGTAACGACCGAACTGATTAAAAATGAATGAATGAAAATTAAAAGTCAAAGAATCAATTACAAAATTTTGTCAAACAAATGCAGCTGGAATAGAAATTCCTGGATCGGAATGTTGGAAAACAAAGATTATTGATGATGTGATACTTATTATTAAGAACCATCTTGTGGATGTATTTGTATATGGTACAATCAGTCCTCCGGCACTGCAAGCGTTCTACAAAAACATCAAAACTGACTTTCCTGACAACTGTGACGGCCGTACCTTCCGATAGGAACAGTCGAACTTCGAAAACCCGTCAAAAAAATTATGCAGTTGATGCGATGATTGACATCACCCCTATTCAGTAACAGAAGAAACTCCTGGGCAAAAAAACAACTACCAAACAAGTCAATTGGTATACCCTTTCAGTTTTAAAGGAAAGTCCTTTCAAAGTTTGACCATGAAATTACTTTTGAATTGCCGTATGCGATTAAAACGTTTGCTTCAGATCCATCCATTTTGAAAGGAAAACCATACGAAGTAATTGCAAAACTGCGGAATAGCTGCTGAAGCCACACAAAAAAGGACTACCATTTATAGTCTTTGCTGAGAATAATATAGATGACAGATGAGCATTTCTCTACTTAATCTATGAGCCACAAATGAAAATCATCTACTAGTCATAAAAGTTGAAGTCACCCCTGCGTCGCTACATGTGCACAAAGATCATAAAACAAAAATAGCAACCTCATTATTAATGCAATCAAAATCTACAAAACCAAGCGTAATTGTAAGTAGAGTACCCGGTACGGAATAGCTAATGCTTGTAAATTGATGTTGTTTATGCCTAGTTATTGATGCTGAACAATACCCAAGTCACTTTATTACGAACTTATCATATTTTGTATTATATTGGTTTTAAATAATAAAGCTATTATTATTAGTGATTCTAAATTGAACCCTTTGGTCGGAAGAGGTTGGATTCAATCGAAAACATTCCTTCCCCGATACAAGATAAACTCTATTTTACGCTTCTTCTGTTGATTTCGCATGAGGCTCGGCTCCAATTCCATCGTCATCAACGTCAACCCACTAAATACTACAACCGGATATTGAGGTATGGCAAATTGGGATAATGAGTTCATCCTAATTTGCCAGAGGAAGTCGGGAAAGATAAGGCTGGACTCGTCCAA
>JAQFZA010001104.1:0-10789 GCA_034695115.1 Desoria olivacea
TTGAATAGCAAATTTGTGAAGTAAATTTCATAAAACTACATGAAAAATTATTGTTGATAACTAATCTACAATTTTCAGTAGGTTAGACATCTCAGACAATTTTCCGAGTACCCAGTAGCCCTAGATCTACTCAGGCTCTTTCATTTGCGATATTTTATACAAAATTCGGATGCACCGTTTGACAGCTGCTGCGTCCCGCAATTTAAAAAAATCGTATGGTTTTACATATGGATTCGAAACGGTAACCAAAGCTCCCCCGGACCCTTAATTATTTTAAACAAATTGTCCTTGCACTTGTGTAGATACAATCCAAGACACAGGCCTAACTACTACTGGAGTAGAAATTAAAACTTCTGGAATACTAGACAACAAAACCAGCGAAGTTTCCAATGGATCTTGGACCGTTGTCGCAATATCAACTGCGTCAGCAGCTTTCGTAGTTCTGCTTCTGCTGTGCATTACTACGAGCGGAGTATATGTTTACAAGTATCGAAGTACATTTCCAAGGACAATTGGTACAAACGATGGTACCAAAGACCCTGGGGATGGTTTGCTAACTTCACAGTCGACATTTGGAGCTGTTCCACTACAGGCCCTTGTATGTATGATAAATGATAATATAGGCGATATGTCTTTAAATGATCAGGAACTTGCAACGTTCAAAGATGTAAATGAAGGCTCACTTGTGCTCGGCAAGCCAACGATATCATTTGCTGCCGAAATCGATCCTAAATTCATGATTGATTTGAAACATTTAGAATTCGGTAAGTCAATTCAGAGCCACCATAAACGAATGAATTCAAATTAAGTATGTTTATCAATATAGTTAACCAATTTTTACAGGTCACCGACTAGGAAGCGGCGAATTTGGCGAAGTCTTGGAAGGAACGGTAAACATCCCGGAGTCAGAAATAGTTGATAAGAAAGTGGCTTTAAAAAAGATGCACTTTTTGCCCAATGGATTCAATCAGGCGGAGTGTTTTTCAAGTTTAATGAATGAAATAAAAGTGTTTTGCCATATTGGTAAACACACAAATCTCGTTGAGTTTCTTGGGGCTTCAATATTTACTGAGGGCTCTGCAGGTGGCGTTACAAATTCGAAGCAATTAAAATACTGGATATCTGGCTAAATGAAAGGGTATTTGAATTTTTGTTTAATCCGCAGGCGAATCCTCACATGTCCTGATAATGGAGCTATGTGGAGAACATAATCTCAAGGAGTATTTAATTTCCCAAAGACCTCGGCTACGAAGACATTTACTAGAAATAGAAACAAATCCACCATCGCCACCAGTTCTTGGTTATGTTGCGATTTCTGAACCAGATGTCGCTCTTTGCGATGAAATTGACGGGGAGTTGTTCAGAAAGCTTTTATATTTTTCGAAAGGAATTGCTGCAGGAATGGATTATCTGCACAGCAAAAATGTAATGCAAGCCTTCGACTTTTTTAACAATCTGTTTTGTACATTTCGTAAAATTTTAATAGGGATCTTTAATTTTGTTTGGTTTTGAGATACTTTTAGATCTTACATAAAGATTTGGCTGCGAGGAACATCCTACTGTCTTTATCTGAAAACCCTGATCCAAATTCAGATTTTGGGTCTTCTAGAAAGCTGTATGGTAGAGATTACTACAAACGGGCGAAGGTAGGATCAAAGTAAAATAAAATAGATTAGATTACACAATTGGCATAATTTTTTAAATGAATTTAATTCAAAGGGATTTTTCCTATTGTAGGGACGGGTAGCGTTGAATTGGATTGCACCCGAATATATCAGTGAGAGCAGATTCACTTTGAAATCGGATGTTTGGGCCTATGGGGTGACACTCTGGGAAATGTTCAATCTTGGGCTGGACCCTAACTATCCTGTAGATGAGTCTAATATGGATTTATTCGTTATTGGACTTCGTAACTTTCTAAGCAGTAAAAAAAGACCACAACGTCCAGAGTTTGCTACTCAAGAAATGTAATTCTGTTGGACGTTAATAGTGATTGTAATTTTTTGCAAAAGATCTTCTTAATTGGGAATTTCATTTAATTTTACAGATACGTACGGATACTCAACTGTTGGAAATATGCCCCAACGCTACGGCCAAGTTTTAACGAAATGCGTGCGTTTTTTGAAGACCAGTTAGAGTGATATTTTAAATATGTAATTAAGGGGGGGGGTTTAAGACAGAATAGTGACCTGTATTAAGGTCATTCGTATCCCATGGTTACGAACTCTCAACAGTATTGAAAAGGGTCATCAAGGAAAATCAAGGGTCAAGGGAAAAAGTTTATTGTGAAATTGTGAACTTATTCATATACCCCATTATCACAAAATTTGTACCACATTCACTTTATTTCGACAACATTGGCATTAACATGGGTTTTAAAACAGACGGCTATAGTTGAATTCTACTTCTAATTTGAACATTATATAACATTTTTAATATTGCAGAAAATCGTTGGAAGGATAATTTGTGGGCTTATTACTGTTATCGGAGTTGTACAGTTTATAAAACAAATCCTTTCAGGAAAAGTGGGTATCTCAGTATATTGGCGTTCCGAGAGATTGTCCAAATATCATTGATATGATAAAAGATTGATTAGTTAGAAGTTAGAGCAACACCAAAGTAGGTACAAAGCTCCTTTGCGAGGGTATTCCGTGCGGCACAAGTTGGATTTGAAACGATTGACATCAACATGATGGCATCGGTGACTTCAAGGGCTTGAATTACTCTGGTCATGTGGTTTGCCAATTTAATTTTGTCCTGCTGGTTCATGTCCTTGAGAATTTGACACAAGGGCTTGTACTTGCACATCGACGAGGCAGCTAGACCTCCAACTGCACCTCCTTAAAACAAACAAACAAGTATTCATTAATATCATAGTTATACACTGAATGGATATTGGTAGATTGGGTATAAACAAAACTAAATGTATTTAAAATACGATTATGTATCCAAAACATACCAACAGCAAGGCCAATAGGACCAAAAATCACTCCTAAGCCAAAGGCACTTAATCCAGCTACTCCAGCTCCTTTAAGGGATTCCGTGATACAGACATTGAGATTATCTTGTCTTGCAATCGTTTCACAGGCGTTTAGAATCTCCTCAACGTTAATAGTCATGTCCAAGCTGACGGAAATTCTGGAACAGAAAAAACCAAACACAATTATATTTATGTTTTATCTCAGCTCAGGAACAATGTTACGAACTCGTACAAACGCTAACTGCAGATTACGGATAGATTCAGATTCTGCATGGGAATTAGCATTTCTGAATGAAACTCCAAAGTTCAAGTTGATCAAAAATAAAATTGGGTATCTAATCTACAATGGCTTTAGCATGGCTTAGTAGATAAAGTCTTATTTCATCATAGCAGTAAGAGCGACGGGTGGAAGTACCTATCTATGTTTGTTTGCTCATTGAGCCTTAATGGGGAGACTCTTTGAAGTCTATGGGCGCATTTAATACTTATCCGATCTTTTCGGTTGATGGCTTTTTGGATAGCCCTTCCAATTTTGAATAAACCCTCGAAGCGTTTTTTTTATTTGTTTAGAATTTTGAAGTATTTTCTTTAAAATGTTTGTTAAATTGTTTTAAATGTTTTATTGAAATATTTGTTGAGAAAATTTTTTCGAATTTTTTTGAAAATGGTTTTTAGTTTTTTTTTTTAAAATAGATTTTGAATAATTTTTTTATAAACTGGTTTAAAAAAAAATTTGAGCACCATTTTGTAAAGGTTTTTGATAGGTCAGGGTACGGGGGGAAGCACATTCATTCCAATAAACACCCTTCTTCCCACCCGTATCTATCTATCTACTAGGCCATTACAGCCCGCTTACGCGAGCACACCGGTCTAGGTTGTTGAGGGAGAATGGTTTAGTGGTGATTTGATCAAGAATAGATAGCAACAAGCGGTAAACAGCTATAAATGAATAATTTATTAAGTCGATGCTGAATTACGAGTAAATTACAAGTAAAAGACATAGAGTTTTCCTTCCAAGTCTAGTTATGGTTGAGGCGACTAGGGAATTAAGAAGGAGAAGGAAAATAATTAGTGAACCCATTTATAACAATAGGTATGAAATGTCTTTGATTCCATTCATTGTAAAAGAAATTAATATTGAGTATGTAGAAAATGGAACGATTTTTGGGTGGAAGTTGAAAGATGCTCTTATTGTAGAAGGGCTCAAAGTAATTGGACATGAAAATATAAAATTAATCTATCAGAAGTGGCTTAGAGAAAGTTTTTAAACTCTTAAAAAATAATTATCAGCAGTTATGTTTTGTTCAAAATGATAAGTGAATTTTGATTTAAATAATTTAGGTAATATCTACTGATCAACCTTATCATTCATTATGTAATCTGGTCTTTAATAATAAGGTGAGTGTAATAAAATCATTATTATTATTATTAATTTACTTAATTTATGATCAGAAGTTCGTACGTACAAGGGGTTTACATTCAACAGATCTCTGCGTTATTTTTGTTTGATTTTGTGCCTGCCATTAATCTGCGTTATGTTTCTAGGTCTTTTCAACCCACATTGTGGTGATATTTAAGTGGGATTTAGGTCCAGTAATATTAACGATTCTTTGAGGAACGAAACTGTAAATGGTGTTAAAATTAAAAGTAAATTGTGGAGCAACCAACCACAAGAGCTAAGGATTTGCAAATCCTTTCCTGTGTACAAAAAAACGGTTACTTTCTTTTTTACTTACAAAGCAATTAACCGTTAATGAACCACATCTTTATGATCTAAATAAATGCGATCTAATTTGTGAATTATGTGCATTAATATTTGATGAGTTACCACTTACCGTAATTTAGGAATTTGACGAAATTTTCTGTTGAACTACATAATAATGTTAAATTTGTACTTTTAATATCTCTTTGATGTATTAATCTGAAACTCAAATGCTGTGACCTAATTGACATTGCATGCAAGGATATCACTTCTATAAATAAATAATGATAAACGAAGTGAGAATAAGTGATCGCTTACATTCATTAACCTGTATTTAATTCAGATAAGATATTTTTTTGTTATATATTATGCAATACCAAAAACATTTCAATGGATTTATGGCTTCGTCGAATCCCAATCGAATCTAATCATAAAGGAAATTCGACCTAAATTATTTCCCAATTTAAAAAAACAATAATTTACATATTGCTCATAATTGTGATAAAAGTTTCATCTCCCCGTTAAATCAATACATTGCAATCCGTAGCAACAACGAATGTGGGTATAAAAGCGTTTCAAACTGAGTTGACTTACCAAACCAAATTGTAATTATAAAAGTTGTATTCTATTCTCTTCAATTTCATTTTGAAACATGGCGAAGTTCCAAATAATTTTAAGGTGGTTTAGCGCCATAATCTTAATCTTACATTATGCCTCTGCTGTCCCTTGTGAGCTAACTTTTTATTCCGATGTCAATCAAACTGGACAAAGTATTACGGTTGATCAAACACATACAGACTTTGATTGTGTCTCATCTGTTTTAGGCGGGGTGAGATCAGTATGTTCAACGGGGCCGTAAGTCGAACAAAACGTTGACAAATTCAATCTTGTTAACCAGCTAACACATTTTATAATAAAATTTAAATTGTTTTAATAGATAGGGATTCGCGGAGCAAGTTAGTACAACTATACTGTACCCAGATAACAAACAAGTATGTAATAATAATCTTGGAGAATTACGGAATGTTTCCAATGTTTACCGGATTGGACCTTCGGATACGAGTATTCCTGCAATATCCTTCAAGATGGGTCGAGATATAGTTGTTATCGAAAAAGTTGCCGAGGCCTATTTAAATGTAACTTCCAACATCATCGTTATTGTACGTGTATGTGCAACCGGGTTGACGAATTGGACATTATTTGAAAAAAATAATTTTGAGGGAAATACAACATGTCTAACGTCGACAAGGGAAGTGACTTGCTTCGGAGCAAATACTTTTGGTCTCCCATCCATCGGTTCAGTTATTAAAGGTTGTTAAAAGTTGCAGTTAAAAAATAATTCAAAAACGTTTCCTTTCATCCCGGTCAGAAATCTTGATCCTGGTTGAAAATTTTGGATTGGAAATATTTACATTTATATATTGGAAGTTTTTTCGGTGGATGATTTTAGGAAGGTGATTAGGAAATTCATTATCAGAATAGAGGATGGAAGAATTTGAAATATCTATTCTGAGTTTTAGTTGGAATTTTAGTATTCCCAAACTAATTTGTGTGGGACGGAATTATTCTGAGTTTAAAGTAAATTGACCCAAATGGATTGATAGTTAATGTCAGTTATATGTTTAGTTTTTGGTTGTTAATTATGAATTAAATTTGTAAATTCAAATGATCCACTATTCGGCTGTTTCAATATTACAAAGATGTCAAACTATTTTTTTAAAATATCACTTTTTATTTACATACTGACACTTTAAGATGACCGGGAATTACAATATCTTTGTTACTCAAATTGTCCGGCTTTAAGTTAATTTCATTAGTAGGTATTATATGTATGAGTTAAATGTGAATTTAGAATTTAGAATTATTTTTTCTATCCCTGTTATGAATGATACACAAAATAAAACGTTATAAGCTGTTCCTACTTTTGACTTACATTTGGTTCTCGCAATCGCAACCACCTATAAAAAGTATTAATTTGGTTATACAGCATTATTATAACTTTACGGCCAGATTTTATGATGTAAAATGCACACCATCAACCGGATTAAGCAAAAATATGCTATACGAGAATATTCAATTATACTTAGTAGTTAGTTCGTTATTAATCAAAGTATAAATACGATTTCTGGTTCATTCACACGAGAAACTCATCAATCTACAAGTTGACCTGTCATCACATCAACAATTAAAAAATAATCAGAAGCCGTCCAAAAATTCTCAATCGTAAATTATGAATCTAGATTTCTTCTAAAATTTGAATTCTGCTATGAATGAATTAATTTGAAATATTAAACCATCGTTATTTGATAATTTTACATTTCCACAAACGGAAATGTTGTCAACTCGATAAAAATTATGATTGTGCTATCCTGACTCCTGATCCTTGCGAGTCAATTATACGTTGGGAATATTGGTTAATCTAATTATCTGTATAGAAGTCCACTAATTGTGTCACTGTCACTAGTATTGAATTTTAAAATATATTGAAAATCTCTTAAAGATCTCTTAAAGCTTAAAACATCTGGCTTCAATAGTTATTCTAGGTAAATGCATGCATGCAAATACACAGTTCAACCACAGCAATAGAGCTGCGGGTATTTATAAAGTAGGGATTAAGGGATTGTCTTTAATATTGAGTCCTTCTGTGAATCCTGTTGGCTCAAGTAAGATAACCAAAATCTCCTTCACTTCTTCTTGTCCAAAAGGATCCTTAAGCTTTCGTGTGGGAATTTGGGCTAGGAATAAAAATAGGTCACGGACAAAAATAATGTCGGTGGTTTCAGGTTAACTATAACTGTTCACTGTTTAAATGTACTATTTTGGTTCAAAAAGCATTAGTATCGTTGATTCTAGAGTTGTATGTAATTTATATAAATAAAATATTGAAATTGTAAATGGTTCGGTTTTAAAAGTTAATCTTAAAAAGAATAGAACTCTAGAATGCCCAACCCGAAAAACCCATACGTATGCTTAAAATGTAGAACAAAGGTATGGCTACAATGTCAAGTATCAGTTTTGTCCTAAGTGGTCATACTGACCCGCAAGAATTTTTTAAACCGCCGTTTCTAAGGGTCACTAAGGGAATGGGGAGGAGCACCGTTAACACAAAAAATCTTTTGCCCGCAAAAATCTATCAATAATCAATAATTCATAGTTACAGCCAACAGGGATTCGGTTTAATTTCAAACAAATTAACACAAAAAATGTTCCCAAATATGCTTGTCCATTTAAGTTACAAGGACTTGATTCGTATCATAGCCTCTTGAGTAAGTGAACAATAAATACCGAATTTATAACTCTGAAAGCCAATTAGAACCTTTCTGAAGATTCAACATTTTCTGAAGGGTATTAAGTTCTGGGCGTTTGGGCACAAAAGTTTCAGCATTTTCTAACTGCATTTAATTTCTGGTTGTTTGGACACTCTTTAATTTTCAACATTTTCTGAAGGGTTTAAATTTCTGGGCGTTTGGGCACAAAAGTTTCAAAATTTTCTGGTTGGTTGGACACTTTTTAATTTTCAAAATTTTCTTAAGGGTTTTAATTTTTGGGCGTTTGGACACTTAAATTTTTTCAGATTGTTTACATTTTTGAGGTTAGTAGACACTTTCAAATTCTCAAAAAATGTTGATATTTTTAGTTGCTAAAAGACATTGGGGCTAGTAATTTGAAGACATTTCTGCTAAAAGAAATGATGTTAACACTTTGGCATTTGATATCAACGAATTTGCTGCAGCCAAATATAGAAAAGTGTCATTGTAACCTCCTTGACATTTCATGCATCAATAAAAAAAAAGTACCGAAAAAAGGCCGTACCTAAGCCATTTTGCTCCAGGCCGGACAAGTTTTCGTCCGGCTATGCTAGCCGGGGGGTCTATGAAATCTGCCAAGATGGAAAAAAATTACTTGGTGGTAAAAACTGAAAATCCCATGGTTGGAAATGAAAAATCGCCGGATGAGCATTATGGTGAAAGGCGAATTGTAGGGAATGCTCATAAATGACGTTAGTCAATTTTAGTCACATGCACCGGGATTAAGATCAGACGAACTAACAAGCTTATACGCTTTCATTGTTGATTGACACTGAACTTTCCCTGAAGCTATTTTCTGTAATACACAGGCATTTATTAGTGGTCAAGGAGTGTTTTGGGTGATTCTGATTGAAATGCTGATCAGAAACAAATATTCAGTGTCTAGCATTAATAATTGCGCATTATTGGCCGGTTCGGATTATTGTTTAAATGTGGAAATTATGACAGGTCAATTTGCTGATGATTTTCTCGTGAGCATGTAACAAAAATCGTATTTATACTTTGACAATTGAAAAAATAAGTTACCTATAATTTGATGGTATGCAGTTCTGTAAATTTATTGGAGCGAAATAAAAACAATTGGACTTTGATTATCCATACTAATGCTATATAACCATTCCTTAGTTAGGATTACCAATACCAAATACCAAAAGTTTAGTCAAAAGCAGGAACAGTTCATAAATGAATACGCTTTATTTTTTGCATCAATTATTAACAAGGTTAGGTAAAATTGATTATTTCAAAAGGCCTTCAAATTTAACTCGTAAATCTAAGAAGCAGGTAACGGAAACAAATCCACATCATAAATAAACCTACAGCCGGACAATTTGATTACTAGCAAGAGTTGGGAATATCGAGGCTCTTAAAATTATGATGGAAACTTTAAATATTGAAACAACCAAATAGTGGATAATTGAAATCTAAAAATTTACTTATTAGCAACCCATAACTAAACATGTGTGAAAACCATGAAAACTGACAAAGTATCAAGCAATTTGGATCAATATTACCTACGGAATTTTATCTAAGAATTATCGCATAATACACAAACTGATGAGGGAATAAAATTGACAGGAGACTTTGGTGACAACAACAGGGCCGTCTATTACTACCGTCATTCTAAAATAAAGAACTTTTCATGAAAGTTCTCTACGTCTGAAAGTAAGTTGTTCCTCGAAATTTAATCGAAAATCCTCTTGGAATTCTGTATTTTCCATTTCCAGGTCGATGTCATGTCTGTACAATAACATTGTCAACTCCTTCGCTGCCATTCGATCAAGCTGCAATTAACAAACAAATTATAAAAATCAAATTCAAATCAGGTGTCTGGAATACTTGTGGTAAATGTAAGCCTACTTTCAATCCAATCAAGGTGAGTTGCCGGAAATTTGGAATCTCCAACAATTTATCTCCAACCAATGCAGTAGTTGATTTTGAGTTGTCTCGGATTGTAAGGCGATTCAAATCTGTAATAAAGAACAAATCACGTCTTTAGTATTCTTGTATTGGTCATTCGTTGCTGGTGGGAACACAGTTACGTTGTAGAAATCATACAAAACAAAGGCTAATTTACGCACTGGATAGCTTGTTAAGCTGGTTGAAGATGACGGACATATAATCGAATCCTTCTTCGTCATCCGGGTCGGGACGGCTAAAATCCAAGTAGAGGTCCCTTAAATTGGGAATTTTCGTAATACCTCCGCCCAACACTGCTGTATAATAATTCTTTAAATCCTCCCAATCTTTAGATTGAATTACGAATATCCCTACAACAAGTTTCGTCACATTTGGAAAAATGATGTTCATCATCTCGAAAGTCTGAGAGGGGGACTGAACAACTCCAAAGAGGTAGAGCTCTTTCAATTTCTTTTGGGGGCTTCTTCTTAACTGCTCACAATCAGAGAACAAATTGTCGATGCAATGTTCTCCTAAAAACAATGTTTTAAGGTTCGGCATGCCAGTCAGGAACTCGATTGAATTGATTTTCGTTCTGCAGTTTGTAATGAACCTGAGTTCAGTCAGGTTATTCATTTCTGGTAATACCAACTCTGGATCCATACCACTATAAGCGATTAATACAAGCTTTTCTAAAGACCCTCCTAGTTTCCTTAAGTCTTCTGAAAGTTCCCTGGTCGGACGCCAGCCAACTGCTTCAATCGTAAGGTCCTTCAATTTACTACTAAACTGAATAGAGGTGAATACTTTTATCGCTTGATTTGTACCCGATTCTGAGTATCGTCTACAATACAGGTGCACCTTTTCTAAATTCCTGGTCACTTCAGGGCAATTCTGGAGCTC
>JAQFZA010001105.1:0-10774 GCA_034695115.1 Desoria olivacea
CCTACCAGGTAACGTTGCAGGATGCATGGGAAGGGGTGGACCGAGCCCCCGTGGCAGCTCCAACTACGGCCACAAATATTCCGAACCCCAGCCACCACCAACTCATTCTACAGCAGAATAAGGCTTGAGGACAATTCATGGACAACTTGAGGGAAGAATTAACACTTTCGTTGGCTGGATGAAATATCAAGTCCACAATATTAATAAATTCTAATTGAATAATTAGGTGATTTAGGTGTGGTAATTAATTACAATTACGGATTTAAACTTTCTTCTTTACCTAACCAAGGTTGAAAACTAATTTGTGCAGCTTCTCTCAAACTCCCTCAGCTCGGTTGAAATGTGGAAGGAAGAGTGAACTGGACAGGGCTAGGGAAAGCTACTCCAAACCAAATAATTACATGAACTTATATAAATGAGTCAAATGACTCTGTAATTAATTTAAGTCGTATGGACATGCTAGCAAAGTCCAATTAATTTGCATACAGGTTATTCTCAACATCAACTCCAAGGTTAAAGCTCGTTTTACATGATCAGAAATCCTAGTCAGTCAACTTGTACTAGTGGCTAAGCAATCAATGCTTAGTTATTGGGACAGGAGTTCGGATCCCTTCAGGATTCGAATTATTCAGCAAAAGTGGATGGTAAATGTACAGACTGACTACAGTAATCTGTTTGGTGCTGGCAGTAAATCTGCATAGATAACCTGGGTATCTATAGTGGTTTGCGTATCAATCGCATTCCATTCGGCTCACCATTCCTCCCCGTTTAATTCATTCTCCCATTTCCTATCTTTAGTTGCTACTATCTTAGAAATCCTAGTCAGTTCTGGCTATCCCGGAATCAATAGTCCAGTTTTCACTAGTAATCTATCCCGTCCTCTCAGTGAAAAAAATTAGCTCCGGCAAATTATCTGAGATTTGACCTTAAACCATCAACAGAACAGAACAGATAGTTATTGGTCCAATACATTAATTCATTGCATGCTTAGTGCTCAAATCCTGCCTGGAGTTTCTGTCTCCGGATTTCTGTCCCAACTCCTTTAAGGTTCGTTCGTTCGTTATTGTCTGCCCACACAATCCCTCTTAAACATTTTCCCTCTTAAAGAGTAAAAGAGTCAAAATTAAAAGAATCCTTCATTTAATTCTACTTCTTATTTATTTACTGGATAGAGTATTTAATGCCGCACTAAAATCACGGTTTAAAAGTCAGTGCCTTCCGGTTGGGAACACAACGTTTTCAATTTATCTTCCACAATTAGATTAATCATTTCAACCTGATTTCAAAAACATATGTCACACGATCCCATATACCGTAGCATGGATATTACAGGATATCAAAATTTTAAGTAAGACGGAATAGCTAAGCCCTATACTAAATTTGGTTTTCGCAATAACAAAGCCCTATATCCTCGCCGTCGCCACTCCCCACTCTCGGCACGTCAGCTCAATTATCAATTACGAATCATGATCCACTTCCTCCTCAAAATGTAGTTTTGAAAAAATGACAAATTCTGCAGGAAAACCTTTCATTCTTCTGAAAATCCTGTTTGGTTTTAAATCCACTTAAATAATTGAGAGTAAATATCCTTCATTTTTACAGATCATTGTCCAAACTGCCAGCATACCAGTAATTAATATTTAATTCAATTTAAAACAATTCCTTAAAAACATGCTTGACAAAGAAAGGTTAATTAATCTGGAAGGATGTTCGTGACTACGGACAAGTGTAACCATTTCCAACAACGGTCTTGATATGTATTAACCGTTTGGGTGGTTTAAACCGCCGATGCAGTACTCATTAAATATACTTAGGAACAAAGGAACTATTTACTAGGAATAACAAATACATTGGTATGTATATAAGTATTGGTCAGCTTTAACCAATTCTCTGGATCTCTACAATTTCTTTGTAATAATGACATCAATTTGTTACTAAACTTGAACTTAAACTAGAGTGAATTGCATTAAATGATTTAAATGATAGGGACGGAGAATAATTAGAGAATGGATGACGAAATTATTTCCAAAGTCCAGCACCAATCTTTATTCACCTTTTTTCATATGACTGTAAATGGGAATCATAATCATCCCACTTGACTCCAAAATGCTTACACACGGGAGTTCATAAATGCAAAATGTTAACGGACTTAATCCTTAATACGCTTAAGAATTAATAATTACAAATGAAGAGATTACTACCTCCGAAGCGTTAGTCTTTTTTATAGATTTCAAATGTAAATTGAGTACTTGTTCCCTTCTAATATTTTACCTCCGAGGATAACAAAAAAAACAGTCAAGGTCTTTAAATACTGAGAAAACAATCCCCTCATTCAGATACAACAATCTGTCCAACAATTAACTTAGGCCAATTTACATGAATAACTGCTTGAGGTGTTTGACACTGAATTCCCCTCGTAGTCCACCCTTCAGGGAAAGGTTAGCTATGAGGGAGATTCAGTTTCAGTATGGCTACATAGATTGTGGACAGTCATTTGGTTAGCAGACAGTTGAAAAAAAGTTAATGAACAATTATGGGAAGTTTAGTTAATTAAGTTAAGAATTAAGAGATTGGAGTGGCAGGGCTGGTCACCTCGTCGTCCTCCAGATTGGCCGGAGGGATCAAAACCCTCAGCTCGCTCTTCTCATCCTTCAGCCTCAACTTCTGCTTCCTCCGTTGGAGAAATGAGCCGGAGGACTTGACCTTGGACTTGATCCCATGACCTCCTCCAGATGATGAAGGTCGTGGAGGGGCAGATGAAGAGGTATTTGGGATACTATCACTTTTTCTATATGGAGGTGGACCACCACCATCCTCCAATCCGGAAGCACCAAGGGGAGGGGAGGTCGTCGTCGGAGCTGCTGTTGGCTTACTTGTCGATGGACTCGTCGATGGTTTCGACGCTTCCGGCTTATTTGGCACAATGGCTGGAGATGTCGATGAGTTCTTCCTTACTTTCCTGACTTTTGGGTCATGCGGGGGAGTCGAAGAGTTCTGAGGGGCAGACGTGCCAGCCACAGGGGCATCTACTTGCACAACTTTGACAGAGAATGGAGGGGTGTAGAGGATTTGAATGCTTTTCTTCCCCTTCTTCTCCTTCGTCGGTGAGTTGGAGGGATTGGAAGTGGTCGACGTGGACTTCCTCCGGCCGGACGCTGCCGAGGGTTTGGCAGTAGGGACGGATTTTCCCTGAGGGTTTTGTTGACTTGATGGCTTTGACTTTGCAACTCTTGAATTGGAAGTTCGGGGTCTTCGTTCAGGTTCGTCTTCTTTGCTTGGCCTTTTCTGACTTCTCCTGAAAATGTCAGCAAAATGAAAATATTTATTAGAATATTCTACAGATTCTACAGGGAAATTAAATTTCAAGAGATTAAAGCAAACAGATTTAATTAAGAATTAAGTTGGTGTATAATCAATAAAGTTTCGAAATGAGTGCTGGAAATAGAAGAATTCTAATTCACCAGGTCAAAGTGAAGTATTTCTTATCAAAGTTTAAGCTGGGTCTTGAATATTTTAAGTCGGTGGAGTGCATCGGTTTTATATTTCAATGTGTCGAAATATTTAAAACCATGTAACTAACTTTATTTAAACGACACCACCGACTATTTGAAATATTATTGAACCACTGGTCCTTCAAGCTCAAATTGATTGCGGTTTATTATACTGTTAATTAAGAATAGTAGGTGGGGTTCAGAAATTATTCTTCTACGATTTAAACAGCGACTATATACACCCGTTATATTATACTTAAATTAGTTAAGGAAAATATTAGACGATTACCAGACAAGGATGGAAAGTTCGAGTCCCTTGGAAGAGATTGACTAGAATATCATTCGGCAGATAATGTGGAGGAGAGTCAAAGGTTGAGGTCAAGGCCCATCACCAAGTCAATTAAAATTAAGGCTGAGATTAATTAAATTCAGATTAAAATCAGAGAAGGATTTAAGAATATCAGTGAGTTAATTTGAGACTAGAGTTCCTCAAGAATAATATCTTTCATACTTCCATAGCGTTTAAAATACAGAAACTGTCCCCTACAAGAAAATACAGTTTAATATACAAACTACTCATTTCACCAGTTTAACCGTAATTAACTAATTGCGAATATTAACGATGCATCTTCATCAGCAATCAAACCTTTTCCGCCTGCCGTGAGCCGACGGCAAAATCGCGGTCGTGGGTTCATGGTTGACTAAGCCTGCGGACAAAGGGTCGGAGCCAGAGCCTCCTGGGGAAGTCGTAGAACGTCGGGGTGAGTTGCCCCCACCACCACTCGAGCCCGGTACGGCAGTTAGACTGCCACCAGAGGGATTGACTGTAGGGAACACGGGTATGTGACCGTTCTGCGGGCCCTGACTCGTGCTCGGCGTCTTGAGTTGGATAAGGTCGATGACCTGCGGAGGGGACGTAGGGGACTGGACATCCCCGTTAAGTGTCTCAGTCTTTTGAAGGTTAGCTGCTAAGGGTTGCTGGGTGATGCGGGTCCGTTCGGCCCGTTTCTTCCTCCAGAGGGTGCCGTAGCGTGAGCCGGAGGGGGCTTTGTTCTCCGCTCCTCCAGACGTCCTGGCCGCGGAGGACTTGGACTTCCGCACTTTCCCTTTGTTCTTCCGTTCTCGAATTTTTTTCCGGAGGGGGATTTTCTTCCTTATGGCTTCCGGGTGGACGACGTGCTCGCCCCCTTCGTCCCAGTACGAACGCTCTACTTGAATTGCTTCTACGTTGCTGTGCATTACGGTGATCTTACGCAACTTCTTCTTGGCTTGCTTTCCACACATTTTTGCGGTTAGAACCTACGAACACATTTCAAATAACCTTTACAAATTGATCACAAATCAGCTAAACTCAATTGCATCTTTGACAAATTATTTTCGTCAAAGTGGAATTCATTTCCTTCAATGAATGTCACAAATACGATCCAAAACGAGCCGGTTTCTAAGCTAATGCCATTTTGATCTCTCAATCTGAATAAGATATTTGGATAACTGTGAACCATAGTGAACTTACCATCATGACGATAAGGAGGACTAGGAAACTGATGACGGCATACCAATGCGTATCAATCCACTCGGCGATGGCAGTCAGTCCTTCGTCCGCCAGTAAGAGATTCCTTAAAGTGGCCAGAGGCCCGGAAGGGTCAACTTCCCGACAGACGTGATATGTATCACAGTAGCCCGTGTAGTTCTTGCACGGTGACCCCGCCTTTGCAAATAAGTCCGGAACATCAAAAGGCGTTTCGTTCCATTCGAAGCTGGACTTGCAGGGCTGGCCGTCCCCGGGCATTTTACAGCAAAGCTCACACATCTTCGAGGCCGAGTCCCACGGCTGGGGGGAACATTGACACGACTCCAGTCCGTAAGCTAGGCAGATAGACCCTGTGCACTCCTGAAATTGTAATTTTTAATTAACCCATCAACAAGTCCGCTCATTAAGTTATGACCTAACAGTCGAAATAAAAACTGACCCCCATAAAGCAGACATTCTGTTCCTCATGGCACACCGTCTTATTTGGTTTATGCACCGAAGGTGGACAGGCGGGCATGTAGCCATCACAAAATGCCGTATGTCGGCAGCCATTGTCCTCCCGGCACTTGTCCCCAATCAGCAGCGTACAATTTCCAGTACAGCATGGCCCTTGGGACGGGCTGCAGTCCTTCCGTGGCCTCAGCGTGCACGGCGTTTCATGCGGTTCGTACCGCATCCGCATAGGCCAACAACAAGGCTCGGCGCAGTCCTCCTCCCAGCCGCAGTCGCACTCCTCTCCGTCCTCAACCTCTCGATTACCGCAAATCGCCCGCTGTGGCTCCGAGAAGCAGCCGTGCGTGTTACGCGCCTTTGCATTCAGTACCGGTAAAATGCTCCGTAGGCTACAAGGCGAGAACTGCTGGTTGTTCTTCTGATCCCCTGCCGTGGCCCGAGCGTACATAATATAGTTTCCGTCCCGACCACCGGGGGTGCACTCCTTGTCACTCTCCGGGTCATGGGGGGATCCGAAGTTGTGTCCGATCTCGTGGGCGAGTGTAACATAACTCACAGCGGGTAGTACTACCTTCCCGTAATTTAATAGAGTAATGATCCCCGTGTTAAGGGACTTGAGACCACCGCGGAAATGACCCTTCCGCTCACAGACGCCGCCTGCATTTTTTAAATCTCCTGTCCAAGCCAAGCCTAAAGTCCCTCCTTCAAAGTCCCGGTATGTGAACATGTAGGCGAGACAAAAGGACTCGTAGTCCCCCTCCGAAAACTTCTCCAGGAACTTGATGACCTGGAAGTCTCCGTTGTAGCCGTAGTTGGGGTCGGAGGTTGAGTTCAAGTTGTGGACTTTGATCCGCTTGATCATGAAAGTGATCTGGTCTTGACTTCCGTCCCCGTCGAAGTCGGTTGTCTTGTAGATCTCGTTGACCCGCTGGATGTGTCGGGCCATCATGTTTATCGCCGCTTCTTCCGAGCCCAAGTATTTGTAGAAGAGGTGGTCCGCTTGTAGATAGAGCATGCACGTCTTCTTACGAGGGTCGATTATAAAACGCTTGTTTCGCTTCAGGTGGTCTCGATGAGTTGTCGATGAGCTTGTCGATGAGCTTGTCGATGAGTTTTGTGGAGGTTGAAAGGAAGACGGGAGGGGAAGCTCCTTGCCGAGGCGGTGCAGGTGGAGTTCCTGAGAGGCACAAGAAGGTGAGGAATGGTCGGGCCATTGGATTGAGTCACTTTCGTACACGATCCCTTGGGAAGCGTTCGGATTTATTGATGTGTATCTGTTCAAAGTCAATTAATTAGTTAATTAGTCCAATTAAAAGTAAATCAAGGATAAAAATGTCATTTGCAAGGAAAAATATAATTTCCATACCTATGTGAAGGTTCAATAAAGAACTGGTGACCCGAGGCAGTGGAGACTGACCCGTCGAAATGACCCTGGGAGGTTATCAATCCTTCTACAAATGACCCGGGATCATCTACATTAAACAAGGATGGATTAGCTAGTTTACAGTGCATAGAAGCCACATTACAGTACATTAGTACAAACTAGGAAGCATCTAACTTTAGGATTGAATATTTTCTTCTGCCCAATATTTAAACAAAAGCGACCGTGGAGTTACATTCATCACATCGACATTTCGATAAGAACTCATCGAAACAAGAAAGAGTTGTCTGAAATTGTACAAGAATACCTTCTAAATGTCCAACCAGGAGCCTGGAAGTGTCGTAGGGGATGCGTCCATCCGAATTCTCGATTAAAACTTCGGGATGGAAGACGGAATTATCTTCTTCAAGATTTAGGCGAAAGTTCCTGCAGTTTTTTTGTATCAAATCAACTCATTTTTAAAAAGTTCTGTCAAAATGTTTAATTAAATCTTCTTAACGTATAACTGACCGACTCTTGGAGACGAGGTTAAAGTTGTAAGATTCTTTGCTACCGATTTCTCGCTTCCTTCTTCCATGTTGAGACAAGAGTTCGGAAGGATTGTAGAATACTCCTTCGAAATAGTCGACGGACAAAGGAGTCTTCGCCTCTACTTTCATTTAAATACAAAAAAGAATTAGAATTTGCAACCTTTAGATCCCCAACATTCTGTGCTTCTGTAAATAATTAAATAATTAAATAAACCGTAACTTACGACGTGAAGGAAGGAGGTCATCTTTGACAGGAAGGGAAGAAGAGAGTCTGACTAACTGGAGTAGAATAATAAAAGCCCCTCCGACTAGGTACAGAAGAAGACATAATTTCAAGGACCCCCTCCTCCTCAGGAGTTGCGGAGGGTCTGGGCCCATTTTAAGGGATGGACGCACTACTTCCGTAAACCCTCTAGGGACCACCCAACCTGGAACTTATAAATCAATTCCATTCATTATTAAATCATTTGAAGAAGATTAGTTAGTTTGGCCCATAAGACGTTAATAAAATGTTAATACAACGGGATTTCTACGAGGGTTGGATTGGAGTTCATTTATTTGAACTTTGACACTAGGTCCCTCCCTACGTAAGCTTTTAGATTTGGCCTCAAAATTGACTACTTGACTAAGAATAATTGTTAATTACTGAAATAAAAATTAATGACCTTAACTCATTCGTCGGCCAGGTTTAGTAATAATTTCTTAATTTCTGATTCTTAATTTAGGTTTGGATTAATATGGTTGGTAGGAAATCCTCACCTTCTTTGGATTAGGCCGTTGAAGGTCGACCGTAGGGAGATGTGAATTATTACGTCCTTTGAATTCCGGTTCAGAAGTTGAAGAATCCTTCCTTCCCATTCCCAACATTTCGATCCACAAACAAGAAGTCTTTTTAAATCATCCAATCCTTTCCTATAAATTGTAATCAAAAATAATAATTAATATTCCCTGTCCTAACTATACAGGCTTTTAAACTTATTCTCATTAGGTTAAGGGTAATAATCTATTTCTATTGTGAAGTAACTTTATCCTTAAAGGTTAGGAACTCTGTTACAATTACAAATTCCAATATAGAGGAATTAATAAGTTTGAAATATTTATATAAATCAGTCCGACAAATTACTTCAGAGTTCTGGAAAATTCCTCAAAAGCATGGAAATCTGTAGACGGTTTACTGAATAAAACCTAGATTAACCAGCCTTTGTTCTACCAAACTACAAAATCTGCAATTCTTCTACTTCAAAAAAGGAAGATTGTCGGAAGTGTTTGTACAAACCAACCAGTTTTTTTTAACTTGTAACAATTCCTACTTAATTAAACTACCTTTTTTAACCTTCTGTTATAATAAAATTATTTAGCAGTTTAGGCTGACTGATTGACAAGGTGGAGGTTATGATGGATATGATGGTTGGGATATTTCAGACTCTTCTTGTACTTCTACTGAATGAGTATGAGTCAGATTGGAGGTAGGTAGGAATAAATAACGTTGATTTGGTCAAAAGATCATTGACTTCGTCTTCGTTCGTGGAGTGTATAGGATCTCCAATAGTATCTGCAATAGTATGTCCAATAGTATACAACCTACATATATCCACATACTACAAATGTCCTATACACCTCCGTTCATCTTTCTTACTGCAAAAACACACGGGACATGCAAAGTGGCACAACCTTCGTCTTTTTTTATATTTAAAATACTTCCACCTCTAAAGGACGTCTACCTACTTACAATGACTCGGAATTCGGAATGAAGTTCCACCTATGGATTGGTGAATCTGTGCGTGTGGCCTTGACTAGTTGGAAATACGGAGGCTTTGAAACCTCAAGGAAAGATTTAATTATTTCTTCAGCCAAGGAACTGAAGGGAAAGTAGATTCCAGTATTCCGTATCTGAATTGGAGATTGAGAGGTGACAGTTATTGTGGTGGGTGTCGGAGTTTACATCTTCATACACTTTTATCCTCCGTATGTAACCTTTAGACTCATGCACAGAAGAGTTCAATAACCAATTGTCTAAGGAGTGTTGGACTTTTTACTCAATTACGGATACTAATCAGGGACATGAGATTTAAAAAAGATTTAGATTTTGACATCTCAAGCCTGGGTCAAGAACTTGACACTTTTTCTAAGCAATAATTCTCAAAATTGAATTGAAAGGCTTTTATTTAAAATCCCTACTTCCTATTTTAATCAAATATATATTTACTTAATTAGGTAATTAAACATGCTGAACCTGAAATATTCCGATTCTATTAATTCTTCTGTAGTTGCAATGAAATTCATTTTAAACTCTAGGGAGAATCTGTAGGCTAGAATGAGTGGATTATGAGAACATGTCCTTACAATTAAAATTTTAATTATTTACTAAATTAGGAATTAAACGTATGGCTATTTAAGGAGGTGATGGAGATTGTATTTAAATCTGGAAGTACTACTCTCTCCTTTAAAATCCTAACTAACGGATGGACTATTTAGTCAATGTCATAGTTATTCAAAGTCCAATAATACATAATTTATTAGTTGGGGATATTGACATGGAATGGCGGAAGTGTGAGGGTGAAGAGACCTTGTCAGAGGATGACTAAGGTGGAGGTGCTAATTGACATCTTCTGGTAATTTGGGAAATGGAGGACAAGCTGATGTGGTCATCCCTATTTATATTCTTCTTCATCATCATCCTCATTACCTACACTTCAATTATTGACAAACTTAGGATCAAATTTACTCTACAAAACTATAAAAAAGACCTTCCTTCGGTAAACTTTCGTTTCTTTCAACTAGTTGAAATCAACTAAGGGACTAAAAAATTATAACCAACTGCTTTAAATATTTACTGCTTTCAGACTTTCAGGGTCAGTTAATATTTGTTTAAAAAACTCATAGTCTACCTAAACAATTATCAAAAATTACATACAAATTAACCAAAAACCTGCTTACAATTTTCAATAAAAACATCAGTTGACAGACACACATTCTCATTGAATCAAGAATCAGTTTTAATTCTCAGTTTAGCTGATTTAATGAAAGTGTAGTGCAGGAGAGTGGATAATTTACAAATCCCTATTTAAAATTAAATCATAGAACTTATTGTAACAAATCCCAAGAAGGTTGAATAAATAAATTTCAAATTCCGGAAATGCAGTTCGGAAACTTCAAACTTGTAAAAAAAACTATTTGACCTGACAAGGGATTGGAATGGGGATATCTAGAATTCCTTGTATTTGCTAGAGAAGTTAATTAAGGTGGAGGATATTATAATTGCAATTAGGGACTAACTGAACATTTAATTGACTTTGCCAGAAAACGGAGGTTTGCAACAAATTCCGCCTCCACCGACTTCAATTACCTTCCAAGGCCTAATTGCTCACGTAATGACGACGGACTGGGG
>JAQFZA010001106.1:0-10773 GCA_034695115.1 Desoria olivacea
CAGAAGTTCCGTCCTACAATGGAATACACCCCAAGTCTGAAGTCCGAACCAAGTACGTTACCCCCCGAACTCTTAGCTTCCTTCGTGGGAAAGCCATCCTCGTACCTTACCAACACACTAACGACGACCTACATCTACTATAACACATTCACAGCCGGGGGGATCCCAGTCGTTTTGACAAGTCGTGAGACGGTTTCAAATGTCCTAACCCTCCCAGCCTATCTCAGTCCCACCCTCGTTCACATGAACCAACTGAGCTCGACCAGAGTCTTTGAAACTGAGACATACTACAGCACGTACACTTTCTCAAAAACGATTATCAATCCCTCGGAAGGTACGAAAGAAAAAGTTGTCACTACAAAGGAGACCGTCACTCAAGTTGTGGTAACCGAAGCCCTTCTCCCACTACGGAGCCAAGACCCCCTTCTGCTAACTCCGTTACCTCCTTCGGTGGACGACATCACTAAGACCTACTTTACAACGTTCACTCACCTCTTTACAGAGGTTGGAGAAAATGGGCAACTTACTCTTCGAAGTAGTATAAGCATCGGCTCAGAAACGGTGACTGAAATGTTGACGGATAAAATAGATAAAACCCAAGGGCCGAAATGGACCCCTGGAATGAAAACGCCTGTGATTATGAACAACATCCTCCTGACATCTCCCACCTTTGGGGATTTAACAACCACAATTAGTCAAACCAGGACTCTAACCCCTGTCCTCTTGTATGCGACGAAAGTCTACTATACAACATACACGTACTTTACGACAGTAAGGAATAAGGACGGGACAGGGAAGCCTGCAAAGATTCATTCCAGGACCCAAGTTGTCTCTCGAGTTGTTACAGAGGCATTATCTACCGCGTTTGATGTCCACTACGTTGCTCAATTAAAAAGTTCTTATTTGTCTAAGCATTCAACGCTGCTTGATGTCACATCTTCGGTCAAGGAAATAATTCCTACAAAAACTATCGAATTTACTGAGAGACCTGGAACCCTTGTCACTCAACAAGTATTCCATCCCCACTGGCCTAAGGATAATGATCAGCTAGCTTTCGAAGTTGAAGGTACGACTACAACAACACCAGACCCGAATATCAATGTTATCAAAAGACAGCCTACAATTTCTTCATCCGAAGAGCATTTCGATGAAGTTAAAGAAGGAGTCCACAAAATTGTTAGCGTTTTAACCAATACGAAAATCACACCTGAGATTGAATCCTATCTTAAGCCCAAGTCCACAAGGACTTATGAATACCTTTACAGTACTGCAACCTTAGTCGAACTGGAGCCTTCCTTAACCTATCTGCCGACCTCAGTTGACCTCGAACCATCAATAATTTATGAGTCTTCAGCAGTACCTGCTCCTGACCCGTTTATGGAACAAGTAGTACTGGAAGAAGAGGAGGATGTACCCGATTTTGACGATGCAACCCCTGAAGCTACGATGGAAATGGACACGATAGTAACAGAACGCCCTGTAACACACATACCCACACCTCCTTTGATAACCAAGTATACAACGAAACCATCTCCGAGTAAAACCAAGAAGCCTATTATGGAGGATAAAACGGAATTAGATCAATTCCCAGATATTGGGCCAGCACCCAAGGTAACGTCGTCTACTATAGTTGACTACCCGTCAGACATTATGGACTATAGTGATGACATTTTCGATGACGTGTCGAGCAGATTTGGACTTGTGAATAGCGGATTCAAAGCATCTAGTACAATTCTAGACAAAAGGAAAGGGACAATTTACTTTGACCACATTTCCAGCTATAGACCTGTCGGTGGAATCGACCCATCGGCTCAGCTTTTTAACATGATGTCCGACATAACCTCTGAAGATGCTTATGAAGATATTAAAGAAAACTCAGAAGAGGACATTCTTCCGCCGACAATATATAACATTCCTGCCACCTTTGACTCAAATGCATTTGCAGCATTTAACAAACAGCAATTTGAACTTTCAAAATTGAACAGAACACAGGTGACGATTAAAAGAAAGACTCCAAAACCCGATGTAAAAACAACTTCAACTACTACTACCACAACTCCGGAACCGGAAATGGAAGAAATTACTGTAATACCAGTACCGGATGATATCTCTACTAAACAAGAAGAACCCGAGAACGATACACCAACAAATGATGAGATTACGGCCGAGAATGAAGAAGACGCAGAGAAAGATGACACTGGGAATAATGTTGCTGAAGAGATACAGGACGAAACTAAAGCTGATGATGACCCTGTTGAACAACCTAGCGATGCCGATGTTAACAATGCTGACGAGCCGAGTGAACAAGATAATGACACCGACATCAATTTAGATAATATTGACAAGTCCACCAATGAAACTGATGACCAAACTATAACCGAAATCCCCACAGATCTTCAAGACGAAGTTACCGAAAAAGAATCATCTTCTGACACTTTAGATAAGGAACTGGAAGATCTTCTTGAAAAGACCTTTACAATTACTTCAACAACTCCTCGGCCAAAAAAGCAGAAGACCCGATACACCACACGTCAACGTCCAAATAATAAGGCCACCCGTCGTCCGATAACATTCAGACCTGCACCCTTGTCAGATGAAGAGTCTGCGGAGTCCTCCACAAACGTGTATGCCCTCAAGCCCGTACGTTTCTCTGAAGATACTGGAGAGTCTCTTTCGGAAGAAGAGCAGGACATTGATTCTGACGTTAATAACAAGAAGGACAGTGAACAGGATGACAATTCTAGTGAGAGCTATGAAAGACGACCGTCCGACGTGTTCCACGGAACTGGTCCCAGCGGTGGTACCGGTCCAAGTAAAAGTGGCTTAACATTCCCTGCAATAGCCGGTGGTACGGCAGCAGTTGCAGCCACTGGTATAAATTGGAAACCTTTGCTAAATCTTGGTGCCATCGGCTTAGGGGGACTTGGGGCCTCGTCTTTAACCAAGCTGGGACCTTTATTCAATTCCGTAGCCGGGTATATGAAAGGAGCTTTGTTACCTATTGCCAGAAACGATACGCAACAAAGCTATTCTAAAAAATCTCAGAGAGGTAACAAACGGCCTAATTACGCAAGGTTACCACCCAAAGAAGCTCCGGTGCTCCAACATAGCGAACCGAATTACATCCCGTTAGGAAATGGAAATATTCATGGAAATAGTCAAAACTACAGGTTTTCGGATGAGCGTATACCCCGAAGACCTGTTATCAGCCATGCTAATGAGCCCAATTTTAGACCCATTGCTACTGATAGAGATCCTGACCTTATTGCTGGACCCTTACCCCCACCGATTCATTTCAATATCAATCCACCTGACTTGAGCTTTCCTCCGAATCATAATTACAATTTTAAACCTCCAAATGATCACCAACCAAATATTTATACACAAATTAGTGACGATACTCATAAAAATGGAGACCCACCTGCTCCAGACCAAGAGCATCATTATGATTCTTCCCCAAATATGGCTCAAAATCTTCCAGAACATCCTATGCACATTAATAATGGAGTACATCCTTCCGAGATGAATCCGGAAGGAAAGACAGAATTCATACTTCGACCGTTGCAAAATCTCGTGAATGGGAGACCACTGCTATTTGACCCATCACAACAAGGTCAAGGAGAAGGACCACTTCCACAAAGAAATCCTGGGAAGATAACACCCGTTTTTAGGCCAAACAACCAAGACAATCAGCCCCAAAGACCTGTTTACAGACCTCGTCCGGGGCCGGCAAGTATTGAAATGATTAATGAAATCAAGGACTCACAACGACAGCCGTTTGATAGACCTCCAACAATTGTCTTGCCTCACCGGAAGCCACAAAATCAAAATAACCAGCAGAATCGGCCTTCATTCAGCAATGGTAATCGACCCCCGCCACCTGCCCCTATTAATATCATTCGACCTCCATTCATAAATCCCCCAGAGTCTCATCCGGAAGACAATGGGAATAGGGTACCATGGGGGTCAAACGGAGGGGAAACTGAAAGGTTCCAGGAAAATCCGTTCAAGGACGGAAATCTGAATCCACCAAAACTGATGGAACATCTTGCAGATTCTGAAGATTCCTTCGAGTCACATTTTGCACCCGGAGCTCAGAAAACATTTTTTAATCAACCTGGTTTCATCACACAAGACCACTTTAACGATTTAGTGGCTACACCTCCACCCTTAAGAAGGGTTCCAAACTTTCACCCAGATAATATGAATATGCAAGGCTCTAATAATCGGCCACCACCGCCGTTTGATGGGTCCAGCCCAACCTTTGACCATCCTGTCAGGGCACAAGAGATCCCATTCCATCCTGAAGGTGAGACACAAGCAAGCGAGGAAAGCATTTATCGTCCCCAACGCCCACAAAACAGTGAAGAAGCTAACAATTTCAATAGCGTGAAATTGGAAGGTCCACCGGGGAAGAATGAGCTGATTTTGCACCCCCATAATGGTCAAAATAAACGGCCCTTCCATCCCATACAGGGTAGCCACGAAGGCTTTGAGTCTCAAAGAGTTCGGGACAAACCACTACCACCTCCTAAAAATAGTGATAATGAAGAACGGCCTGAGCAGCGACCCCAGAGTAATTTCAGAAACCCTCAACAGCGAATTCCACCTCCGGGGCGTAATCCACCAAATCAACGAGAAGGTCCTCCAGGAAATCCATTCGAGTCGGACGAATTAGGACAACATCATGAGTCAGCGGAAGATCTTTTTCATCATCAGCACGGTGTCCATTCTAGGCCCCCGGGAGGTCCTCCTCCGCCTTGGGCTTCTAATGGTCCCCATTCGGATAGATTTCCAGGCCCTATGAACAACCCTAATGGAAATTCAGATCGTTTCCCAGGCCCCATGAACAACCCTAATGGAAATTCAGATCGTTTCCCTGGCCCTATGAACAACCCTAACGGCCCCAATTCGGATAGATTTCCCGGCCCTATGAACAACCCCAATGGAAATTCTAATCGTTTCCCAGGGCCGATGCATCCGAATGAACGTCCTGATAGATTCCCTGGCATACTAAACTTCAACAATGGTAATTCTGATAGATTCCCCGGACCGATGAACCAACCAAGACCACCTCAACCCCTGCCAGTTCCTCCATTAGAAATACCAACTCAACAGTATCCTCCTTACCGACAAAACCCATCCACCGTCTATATTGTTGAAGAACATGAGAATCAAGATCAAAACCATGACGAGCACTTTCAAGAACATGCCTCCGATGAAAACTACCACCACTTTCCACAAACCACTCCTGAACCTTACCAATCTTCAAACGAGCAGAATACCCAGTACCCAAAATTAATTATTAAAGAAGTCGAAACTCGACCCGTGGTTCCCTTTGAGAGGAGGACGACCACAGTCTCATCAACCACTCCAACGGATGGTACTTATGAAAACCCTACAACAAATCGGGCGATGATCTCACGACTTTTTATTCGAAAATTTAAAAGCACAACAACACCAGGTCCAATAACAACAACAACAGACGTGTCCAGAATAAGCCAACCTGGTTCCAGTAGTCCAAGAACTATGGTTCCATGGCTTACAAAAACGAGATCAACAACTAGAAGGTCAACGACGACAATAACTCCACCCGGTTCGGAAGCTCAAGATACATTCGCGGTATCTCCTACAATGAATGACTTGATGAACTTTGAGCAAAAGTTCAAGCAGAAATACGGAACTCGAAGACCCAATCCAACCAATCGATTTGATGGGAAGATAAATATAACTGACAAAAGTTTTGAAAACGCTGACACCGCCGAATATTCAGATGAAATCGACGAGTTTAAGTCTTCTTCTAATATTACCTTATCAGAACACCATGACCATCCAAACCACCATCCGGTCCATAAACCCCCCATCGATGTAACAAAATACCTGACGGATGTCGATGAGGATGAATTCGGACAGTTGTACCAAGGAACGGAAGACCAAGACACAATTATAGACCCTGTAAATCAAAAAGTCATCAAATCTCCTTTTGAAACTCGGAGGAACATTAGCAATTTTATGAGACGTTCAACAACAACTACATCCGAGCCTCCAACAACCACTCCAAGCCCTTCAACCTTATCATCCTCTGAGGAGAACAAATTCATAGATCGCTTTACCGTTCCTGAAGGGATATTCACATCAACTCCTCCAGGGAAATCGAAACTGTGGTGGCCAACAACTTTCAGACCTAAGAATAACGAAATATTCCTGGACAAAATTACTCCACGAGATCAAGAAGCAGGACCCACGACCTTCCGTGGTGACGCCTTGGGTCCCACAACCTATCGACCTGGAAGTATATTTGATCCTATGAAAGGCTTGAATGAAATATTCCCTTCGAATATTAGAAAAGTTCCGAGCTTAAGGCCAGCCCCACAGGTAAAAATTATGCAAAAAAATACCATATTCATATATTATTATATCAGCATATGTCAATACAATGAGTTATTTTGTATTGTATCCAAAGTTAATAGAATAGTTGTAATTGACAATGCTCATTTGTTTATTTCTCTCTCAGGCAGGGATGGCTTCTTTCTACGACGATGAGGACAGCATGGACCAAATCAAAATTAAAAACTCAGAGATTTACAAAATTCCTCCATTTTTGAGTACCAAACGACCAGGGGGTGGAATTGCTTTAGTAAGGCCAGAGGATATGGAAGAATATGAATCTTCTCAGGAAAAGCTTAGAGATAAATTAAACAAGGCCTCGGAATCTCATAAAGTTAAAGAATATCTTGATGCATACGATTCGGCTGATGATGATGAAGGCTCTTTAGAATCTCCATCAGGGTTCCCTTCAACCAAATTGCAGCCACCACTTCAAAGACCCGGAGCTCCAAGGCCACCCCCTCAATCTCAAAGACCAGGGCCTCTTGAAACGTTAACGAATTTCTTCCGAAAACCACCGTTGAGAAATTTCCCACCTGATCAGAAATTTCAAAATCAACCTGGACCTCCCCCACCTAACAGTAATAGACCACCCCCTCCGGGTAATAACGGCCCACCTCAACAAAGACCATTCATCCCTCAAAGAAGACCGACACAAGAACAACAACCAAATAATATACAGATTGTCCGTCCTCAGCCTCCGACAACAAGTACCCCTCGTCCTTTGAAACTGAAAGTGGAGTACACACCCCATAACTTTAACACTCAGGCCAAACCCATCCCGTTAAATCCAAATATTAAAACTCCAGAAGAGAATCGAAACAAAGATGACCAGGAGTCTAACGGTGGGGAGGTCAAGGATGACACGAATATGATTTCAGATGATAACAAAAAGGTGGGTTCGTCACATGAGGAAAAGGTCCAATCTCCCGATCTCATTGACACAACTGGGAATGGTCACCGGGAATCAAGTTACATGTACGATTCAGAATATTACGAAGAAGACGATGACGAACTAACAGACAAAAACAATAACGTAATTCCACCAACTCAGAATCTGAATCGACCTCAACCACCAAATTCTCAAAATCCACAAAGCAGACCTGAACCTCCTGGAAATAACAATCGGGCAATTCAGAACCAAAATCGACCCCAGCTAATGCGGCCTCTAAATGTCGGAGGCCATTTAGTTAATGGCAACAACAATCGACCCTCCCCTTTCCAAAATAACCAAAGACCTCCACAAAGGCCAAATCAACCAAATCTCCGTCCTCCCGGTTTCGGAATATTCGATTCATCCGCAGGACCTCGACCTTTACCCCCGAATTCCCCCAAAACCGAAATGGAACCTCCTCCAATTGATAGTAACAGGCTGAAACCTCCGGTTTTAGAGCTTCCAAGTAGTGGTCCAATTCGATACAGGCCCAATGGTGGGCCTAGTGGGAATGGCAATATTAATCGACCAAATCTTCTTCGACCAGATGACGATTTATTCAAACCCCCAGATCGTCGACCAGCTCCGACAATCCATACCATTGCCAGTGTCGATGATAATAATGAAATTGTAGGGACGAATACATTCACAGCCATTCTGCCTTCAAAATCTGGAGAGTTCGAAGTCAAGCCGACCGAAACACTACAACAAGCTGGAAATATTAACCCAACAGAAGTTCATTTGGAAGGATCCGAGGCTACCGTTATTATCCCCTCGCATTCTTCTGGAACGAATTTGAGGATGTCCTCTGTCATTAAGTACACCGGGGGACGGCTGGAAATTTCCGCCGTTCAAGAGAAAGCTAATTCATCGACATCCAAAATCGAACCCACGCGATCCAGTTCGACAAGAGTCTTTATTCAAAGAACACGAGGTCCTTCGACCAATTCTACATCCGTTCCACCTGTCGCTTCATCCAGTCCTATTGCCATACATTCAACATCTACGAATTCTACCAACAGATTCAACATCCTAAATCGAAGACCAATACAAATCCTAAGGTCCACCTCCACCAGTAAAACGCCATCAGAAAAGTCCCAATCTACGTCAGATGGTCCAATCACATCAACAGTGAAGTCGATAGTCCGCAGACCGTTTATACCAACTAGGGGTCCTGGACCGAATATCATCCCTTGGGCACGAAGGACACAAAGTACAACAACAACAACAACCTCTGAAAAACCTGTAATATCTGCTGACAATGCTACCACCACATTAAGGTTCTCACCTTCGATTGTCAACAAAACTCGGACTGCAACTCGCTTCGATGTAAATCGAAGACCAAGCTCGACCTCAACAAATCTTGACGCTTCGTTGAAAACAGACGAGTCAAAGTCTGCCGAAAGAACCGTTGCATCATTCAAACCAACGACCTTCCGACCTCCATTTAGAAGACCTGGAAGTTTCGAAGAAAGTTCAGAAGAAACTGTTACTACAATTAACCCTCGGTTTGTCCCGGCAAAGAGACCTTCGCCAACTCCATCACCCACAACTAGGAAATCAGTATTCCGAAATGTTACCACTCAAATAAGTTCTAATCCCTCAACCTCTGACAGCGAATACGAAGAATATTCCGATGAATACGAGGAAGGGACCCAAGTACCTGGGTCATCGACATCAGATGAAGGAAATAATGCCCGAGAAGTGTCAACCTCAGAACCCTCTGGCCGAAATCGAACGGTCACAACTGTTGTTTCCCAAGTGTCTTCTGCAATCAACCCAACCCGAACTAACCCTCGGGGAGGGACAAGGTTTAGAAACACGGCAAACTTCGGTAGACCCGGAAGACCTGGACCTGGTAGCTCAGAAGCAAAACAAGATGAGACAACTCGTTATGTAACTCACACAGACAGCAATACCGTAACTGTGACCGAAACGGAGACAAGTGTTTTCAGCTCGAAGGGATTACACAGAACCCAAACTGTTATCATCACCAAAACTCAGCCACCTCAAACTCTAATTAGTACCATCGTAGGAACAGTGACCCTAGTCAACACCGTCGACGTGCGACCAACCACAGTAAGGACGACAATATTCTCAGAACCTACCAAGGCCGTCTACACATTCGTGGATACATCAGAAAGTTCTGCAGATCGAGATCGAGGACACGACGAATCGACTGAGAAGGTCTTGCTCGGAGGAATCATAACGGCTGGTAATCGACCCAAAGCGACTTTACAGAAACCGGAACCTTCACCAGCCGAACCTGGTAGTAGTATAATTCGAAAGCCATTCTCGATCGACAGCAGTTGTCAGACTAATTGTTCTTTGAGTTCGAATCAAGCCTGCCGAACCTTTGCAAATGGTACTCGGACAAAATGTGATTGTAAGCCGGGATATGCAAGAATGAAATCTAAATACAATTGCAGACGTAAGCATGCTAATCTCATCTTACTGTATTCTTCTTAAAATGTTCAAACTCAATTCTTATGTAAGTACCAACATTTTAAAACTCTTTACAGCAACATTTACGTACGAAATGAGCATTGGAATTAACCACATGGACGGAATGTCATTCGATTTCAAAGACCTTTACAATGCTGCTACGGATGGATATCTGAACTTCATTACGGGTAGGAAAACATTTGTTGTCTGCAACCTATAACTGATTTTCTATATAAGTATACTTACTAATTAATCCTGCAGTAACCAAAGAAGCAATTGACAAGGCCTTCCTAGCCACGGATATCAAACGGCAGTTCCAAGGAACCGAGATTATCCGCTTACATCCTGTCAACTACATGAAGGATAAGTCACATGTCTACGAACCAAAAGTAGACGTGGACTTCCTCGTTCAGGTATTTACCTAACATGTCTAACAGCGTTTGGATCTGACGTCATCTTTCTTACACATATGACTTTAATTTCATGAATTTAGTTAACAACAAACATAACTGAGGATCGGATCAAGAACCATCTGATAAGAACTTTGAAAGCCTCCAACTTCAGTGTCGGACGAACGGGGATCTCATCCACAAGAAATATGAGCGATTTTAGTGCGAGAGGTACATTTTTGTAATTATTTTCAGCTCTGTTTTCCAAAGTTCTAAAAGCTTTGCAAACCTTACTGAACTTTTTGATACTAAATAGATTTCAACGAGTGCCTTCACAAAGAATTCCAAGACTGTTCTCCGAATGCAGAATGTCTAAACGTAAGGGGCTCCTTCACATGCAAATGTAGCCCTGGGTACAAGGACAAGTCTTCGAAACGTAAGCCTGGGCGAGACTGTCATGGTAAGTTAAATGTTGCACGCACTTAAAATATCACTTCTGCAAATTATGAGAGTTACCGAACCTTTCTGATTTTGATTCATAAAAATTGCAGAAACATCTGGATGCAAAGAATGCAACTTCCATGGAACTTGTCATACCGACACGCATGGAAATCCGGC
>JAQFZA010001107.1:0-10766 GCA_034695115.1 Desoria olivacea
GAATTGGCTTCGGGGTAGGATTTCCAATCCAAGGCTTTGGGTTTCAATCTCCCCGATGTCATAACTGGTTTGTAATTGACAGGGAAGGGTCTTTAGATTTCAAAGTCCTGAATTTGAATTGAATGAATAGGTTGTACTAACCACTGAAGAATACCCTTGGTCGTGGCAAATACGACCATTTGAAGATCGGAGGCATAGACGGCATCCACTACAAGATGAGTCCTTTGGCATTTTGGGGAGGTAGGGCTGTTACTCAAGGGTTTTCGAGCTTTCCGACCCCCCGTCTGGTGCATCGGGACGGACATGTCGAGGCAGTAAGTGTGCAGTAAAAGTTCAAATCGGTCAGGGTCGTACAGGCCGACTCGTCCATATTTGTTGACAGCCAAGAATACATTCCTGTCCTCAAGGGTCGGGATGTACAGCAGACGAACAATGTTGTCTTTGAACTGAAAGTTAGTTTAGACTTCAAATTAAGATGATTTAAAAGTGGTTAGGAGCATCTAACCCATGACACATGGTTTTTTGATTATAGTTCACGTTGGTTAACTATAAAAAAATCAAACCATGACAGTTCGTCCAGGTAATCAGAGCGATTACTATTATCAAATTGGTCACATCATATCAATATTTTCTACAAACATATTATTATAGTACCTACAAACATGATTAAATGAACCTTACCTTGCAATGCAAGAATTGCTGAAATTGCCCTTCAGGGTGAAAAACCATTTAGAATCCTTTTTGACTTTAGACAAATATAAGGAAGTGCATGTTTTTATTCATTGGAGGAAGTTTTAGAAACATGCATAAGTGTTAATGGAGTATTGATGCTCTGTCGGAATAAATGGTCAAATTATCACTTGTTAGTAATAGTTCACCACATAAACAAGTACAAACATGCAGATGAAGAACTGAAATGACTTTATGGCAACGACAATCTTGTTGAATCTATACGAATCCCACCAATACAACACATACAAGTGCGTATTTACCAACCTTTTCTATTATGCTAGTTTGATCAATAATGTCTAACAAACTCACATTTTTTGGTTTTAAGAACCCCACTGTATGTTTACCATTTGCTTCAGTAATTTTGTTTAGAATTTGAATGAATACCATTGGGAACTGTTTTAATAGGAAGTGTGAGTTTTATATAAGCAACAATCGGATTATGTTCAATGCTTTGAGTCATCTGGGTAATTGCATTTTGGTTGGCATATTCATCCATCAAGTCCACCAATAAAAAAAATTGACCACAAGTTCAAAACAAGTTTTAATTGATTGGTAGGTTTTCAAAAAAAAACATTATTCAATGTAGTAACAGCTTTTCCTTCAGGATTCCTTAAAGAAATCGATAAGCGTACAATATTGTAATCCTTTGATTCTTTAAGACTCCTCAAGTTCCTCTTTTTTTGTAATCCTCCAACGGTGGGCGTAATATTCTTGGTTCGTCGTTAGTTGACTTGGCCCTTCCATCAGAATCCTCCAAATTGAAAGGAGCTACAGAATTTCGAATATATTTTCTCCCTACAATAATTTCAACTGCAAACATCCCAAATCCAATTCCACATCCCAAAATAAGTAAAATGTTTAAAACGGAGACATGCTTCATTTTTAAAGTTCTTGGACCATTTAAAAACAATCTCCATTCCTCTGGAATACTTTTCCCGATTTTGAAATTCTCGTCAGTAAACAACAATCTGAGGTAGTCCACAATAATAAAGCTGCGATCGATCTCCTCCTGCTGTTCTCTATACAAATCCAAAATCCCGTAGTCTCTCAACCGTCCTAGCACTTTTAGAACCTCGTCATGATAAATCCCTTGACTGACTGCCCAAAATTCATCATTTGAAATAGATTCCTTTGAAACTTCATAGAAACGGCCCCCGAAATGGATCTCCAAGCCGTCACAAAAGGCTTGGACGATAAACGAGTCCGATAGGAAGTTAGCCGTCCCTTTGAACAATCCCGTAAAATCCATGGAATTACGTCCATTGAACCGTTTGTTAATTATGACCAGTGCGGGCTTCCTTAGGGAACCGATTCCAGTGTGGACCTCTGCCTCCAGTATTTCAAGTACATTCGGAGGCTGGCCAGGCCTATCACCGAATATCGAGACGCTTGTATCCTTGTCGTCTGCCAACTCTTGAAAGGTTTGTATCCAATTCCGAGTCGGAGTTTTCATGAGATGGCTTATCAGCTCACTTCGATAAGTCTCGGTGATGATGAGGCAGTAGAAAAGCCATGTCGATAAGATCAGTCGAAAGTAGTTTCGCCTTGAAGGTAATTCCTGCTCTTCGCATTGATCTACTAATGGCCTTAGAACCGTTCCTAGGATGGAAGATAATCCAATTGACCCAAACTCATCGACAGTTTTTGCAGCCGCGGATAAGGCTACCACAGTCACAAGAGTACAGATTAACGAAGCAAGGAAAATGTCTAATCCTAATGGATTAACTAGTGACATGAATAGCAGGAAATTGTCGTGTTTTGGAGAGGACATGATCTTGACCTCGAATTTCTCACGAGAGTGAAATAAACTGGCCCCTTCAGCCCTGTGCTGTTCCTGACCTTTGGAAGTGGTTATGCCGAAGTTGAGGTCAAATGGGCCGTATGGTTTGTAGTACGTACATGCAGATATGCTCAAGTTAAGTTGTTGTACTAAATCCTTGACGATCATTTCATGGCGACTTCCTAAGGTTTGCATCCTTTCCATCAAAGGTTTTTTGTAATAATCCAGGATTTGGTTTGTGAGTTCTGAGAGACTCTTGTCCAAGTTTTCGGATGAGTATTGAAATCCGAATATCCTTCGAGGAACTTGAAAACAAGATTTCTGAAAGTTGTTTGTTTTTCCACTCTGACAATTCTGACTTTTTATCATTAGCTGGAATGTGTTGCAAACGTTTTCATCATATAAGTTTAGCTGGCAGGTTGGACTATTTTTGAATTTCAAATTAAAATTCAGCACTTCAAATACAACATTCTTCTTATTTTTTGGTGTAGTCTCAAGCACTAAGCCACGTTTGTTGGTCTCATCGTCCGATTGATTTAGGAACAAACTGCTAATAAAGGTTGTGTTTGCTTTTGTTGTCAGGAATACCAGGACATTGAAAACCATAGGGCTTGCAAATTTTCCAGCGGTTTTAAACGTGTTTTTATCAGATTCATTATATTCTGAAATAAAGGTAGGATAATGCAGCTCGGAAATACAAGAATGGAAATAGTCGATTTCTTCAAAGTTTTTCTTCAAACTGGAATGACCTTGGGTAATTACGTTTATGGAATTGTATTCTAAGTTCTGGGACGGTTTTAGACCAAGATGGTCAAAGTCAAATTCTGTCCTTGATAAGTCCAGACATAAATAGGTTGAGAATTTCAATGCAGAAAAAAGGATTGTAATCCTTGTGGTCTCCATTTTAGAGTCTGGCAAGTAGTTTGACTTAACAAGATTTTACTGAACTGAATGATCTTAAATGTTGGAATCAGAATGTCGATTTGTGCCAAAAGTGTGGAAACTGCTCCTAGAAAATGTTTAGTCTGTTAGCACAACAAGTATTTATAAATGATGACGCTTCTTCATCCTAATGGTTTGTCAATACATTTTATTGGATGTCAATATTCTCTTTTCTGACAGTGTGTACTTGAGTCTTGAGATTCCTACGAAACAGGTTTCGGAGGGAATCTAACATTAAAATTATTAACTCTTGTTCATTTAGAATTAATATAATGGGAAACTTTGTAAGAAGAGCTTTTTTCAGAACGTATGTATATTTTGAACGTGTGTATAAAGGAACGTAATAGTGTTTTCCGCATGTAAGATCATCCTCGGGGAAAGGGCAAAAACCTCCTCGAAATATTAAAAAATTCAAGAGTTTGCAAAATGTCGGCACTTTTATTTTAGCCTCATTAAATGAATGTTAAATTAAAATTTGTTGAATTGAATTAATGTTAAATTAAATGAAATGTTCCGCGCTTTATAAGAAAACAAATTACCGACAGTTTGGACAAAAAAAAGTTTTAGCCCGAATCGACGGTCAATCAAACCCGATAACCTGGTGCATTTATAATAATAAATATGAATGAATTACAAGTAAACAATCTACGGGGTTTTAAAGTAGTGTAGATGGTTTGAAGCTAGAACTCTATTAAAGCAGTTTTTAATCTGAGAACTGTAGCTAAAAGAATAAATTATTCGCTATCATTGTCCATTAAATTCATTTGGATTGAAAAACTCCAAATTGATAATTACCCGGATGACCTTGATTGTTCAGCCGAGTGAAGTACTTCGGAAAGCCTATAAGAACCGTTGCAGTGGGATTTCGCTTTTTAACTAAATCATTGTCCTCTTGTCATTCTACCGTCTTGAAATGGACTAAGGTCATGTCGTCCAGATAACGATAACCAAGTGTTTTAGACGTTGCATTTGCAAAACCTTATTTGAAAACAAATGTTCACATATCATTTCATTTTTAAAATTCGTTTTTTTTACACCGCCATTTCAAAGTCCATTTGACCTTCATAATTCCATAAAGTCTGATAAAACAATATAATCCACAACGATAACTGCATACTGCAAATAGATTTGTCATTCGATCAGTCATTGGGCCTAAACCTCCTGGTATCTGATGATAAAGGAAGACGCATTCTGATAAATGATAACATATTGATAGCAAACTGCCAATTTAATGTCTCTGAACACGTGATTTTGTACTTAAATTCGTTTTGCAACTCCAAACACATCACTTCCTAAACATTCGGTCTGTTATTATCCTCTCAAAACTCAATAATAATATTATTCCTACAGAATGAGTAATACCGAAAATAAAATAAGTAGTGGCACTTCTGAAGCTGCAGGAATCTGTTCGGATTCGGGGAAAGACAAACTTGGACTTGTCGTATCTTCTTGGGACTATCAGAAATTACAGAATACGATCTCCTCAACCACCGACAACGGCCTTGTCAGAGCATGTCGGTAAGTCAACTAGTCACCCTATAATAGCAGCAGTTCATAAAGATACAAATCATACACTAATCTTTTCAAATGTTCAAAACTCTGCGTTTTCGTAAGTTAGTTTGGTAAAGGTTTTTAGAAACCAACAGATAGTTGGTCATTTTTAGACGAATTGAACAACATTTTAATGTTATTTCTAAAAAAAGGAACAGTTTTAATTAATAATCTTGTTGAAATTAGAGATGAACTTGAAAATCGACTTCAAATGTTTGACAATGAAGACAGTGAGCTACCCAGCTATGATGAAGCCATTGGAAGTCTTAACCAACCAGAGGAATACAAAAGGAGATTGACTACAAGTTCAAGGACCATCAATCAGGAATTAAGCTCCAGATTTAGTGCCGTCAGTTTGCAAACTACAAAGAAACATGATTTGAGTTCCTGGAAATACTCGGAACTGAGAGACACGATAAACACTTCAACCGATTTCCATGTACTGGAAGCCTGTCAGTCAGTGCCATTCCTTCTCCATTCTAATTTATTCCTGGGAACAATTACCTAAAATACACAAACTGACTAGCTCTCTTTTTTTTTATTATTTCTCAGTCAAGAGTTCCAGCGTCGTTTGAGGGCCTACCATTCTTGGAAAGGTCGTAATCCCGGTAAAGATGATTCTCGTAAAGAAGCAGATTCAGGGTGTCCTGGATCTTCAAGTCAATCCAGATATTTCCGAGTCCCGTTAAAGAAGGATGGAGTGACCAAAGGCTATTGGTACGCTGAGTTCAATGGGGAGACGATCGCAAAACAAATGGAAATTTGGGAAGGGAAGGACCCCGTATTCCTAATGGCAGGTGGGAAAAGTACCTCGTAAAATGCAATACCTTAAAGAGGATAGTTTCCAAAATGTCCAGTCCAGCAGAATTTTGGCAAATCGATGCAAATAACAAAATACAACAAAATGCAAAAGGAAATCTGTAAAAATTCTTTACCATGGTGTCGACTGGGTTTTTGAAAGCGGGGCTTAATGGGTCTAATGCATTAATCCCATTAAATCCCATGGGTACTAATGGGTTTAATGCATTAATCCCATTAAATCCCATGGGTACCAATGGGTTTAATGGGATTTAATGGGAAGTTACTCCAACAAGTGGGATTTAAGAAACTCTGGGTTTTAAAGACCCCACCGGGTTGGCTGTTACTAACTGGAATAATTTTGACTTTTGAATTGAACAGGTCGAGATGAGAATAAAATGTGTGAAATGAAGTTGAGTGAGACGGGCCTAACGCGCAATAAGCCATCGACTGAGATATTCAAGACGGAGTTCGATAAGGAATGGACAAATCCGGAATTTAAAACTATATTTTATTAGTCTTTGAAACAATAAAGAACAAAAGGTAAAGAGAAAGACTAAACAGTTTCTGTTCTGGAGACAAATAAATGTTATGTTTATGTTCTGCCTTTGAAGCCGCACATCGTCCAAGCTCCGATCTTTTTGACAAAGTTTATACATTTCAATCGAGGGATTAATATTATTAGCCAACTTAGTTTAGTTTATTAATAAAATTTATTAATAAATTATATTTAATATAATTTCGAAGAGTTTAACATCTGGAGAATTAGGAATTAGCTGGTAACTAAATGACGAGATGTCCTACAACAGATATTTCAAGAAAAAGTACTTTATCCTTTTTTCAACAAAGTATGTCAAAATGATGAGATAAATGACTATAAGTCAGTGATGATAAGTGATATGATAAGAATGATAAGTAAATGATAGCTTCAGTATACATACAGCGATACCTAATACATTTGCAGTTAAAAGGGATAACTTTAATTAAGGAACGACATCGTTTTTCTTTAACTACAATACAACTACACTTATTCATAAGTTTAAAATCTATAAATAATACACAAGGGTTGTCAGAAAATAATGATTAATTTACCAAAAAATTACCAAACGGAATAGCTTACAAGAAAACAATTTGTCCATTAAACTTCATTATGTTCTTATTCTAACTTATAAAATGTCCAAAGAAAATTTTTCCTCTAGTAGTTTCGTTTCACGTTTCAACTACGAGTCCGACAAAAAGCAGGATTTGCGAATAAATTTCAAAAACAGACGCACCGAAATGAAACAAAAATGTATGCAAATGTCGTCTTACCTCCATTCTTACCTCTATTATTTAGACAATAATTTTAGACGGAAAAATTATCCGAATTGCATCGTGTAAAAGATTGGAAACTAATAGAAAATAAAATTCCAGATCTGATTGCCAACGAATGCCATGAGTTTACCAATCCCAAGCCTGACTTCCCACACAAAAACTCCTGCAGAAAATGCAATTCCAATACAATAGACCCAGAAAAACGAAATTAAGTTCCACAAACTGATTTACGGACTATCTTCCATTGGCCAAGCATCCAAGTTTCTCCGGTGGTTGTTCAGAACGACAGTCGCCTTGAATTTGTACAGAAGTCCCCAAAACCTAAGAATCCCAGCTTCTGAAAAACTGTTCATATTTCTTCTGAACTCCTCGGATATGTGAATTAGATAAATCCAGTACAGCATCTGATTCTGCAAAGCCTCTTTGACAGCAAAGCACTTATACTTCGGAAATGCTATTCGAAACATCTCAGTCGTCAACCCATAGTCCACATCAATACTGAGGAAGGCACTTTTAGGACTTTTTCCACCAAACACGGACTCGATCCCAGGAATTGAAAAATTAAACCTTTCCAGTGGCAACATCGTTTCCTTCATTTTGTGCAAAATCTTATGTTTCCTGAACTCCTCTTGTCTCCCTTCAAATCCTAATTCCTTCGGATCCCAGTATCTTATTTTGTATCCACCCTCGACCAATTGACTTAGATTTTCAAATGGAAATACAGGACTTGGAGCTATCAAACTTCCAGTGAAAAACGTCTCATAGTATGCAGCACAGGTCAGAACCAGAAACAATGAAATGAAACCCAGGATTTTGTGCTTATCTATTGGACAGCTCTGCCTTAAAAACAATGCCACTCCATAAAACAGGTAATCTAAGGATGGAATTAGAGACAGTTCTCTATTCTTGATTGAAATGAGGATTGGGATTATGCAAAGAAGGGTCCCAATCCCCACCCAGACGTAGAAATCAAATGGAGACAACCAAATACCAAAGCTGACCTTTTCAGACCTTAACTCCAGGTCACAGTAAATAAGTGCACGGCCTACTTCACCCAGAGAAAAAAGGGAATTCACAAAGGGTCTAATGTCCTTTCTTCTATCTCCTAACCCTGACAGGGGCTCAATAACTCCAACCGGACTTACTTCTAAGGCTTTTAGGGCATATGTAGCAGTTAGATTTGACAATTGTGACAGGGACTCCATGAGGACAATGGCATCATTGCAATAAGTCATGAAGTGCGGGTGGAGCTTCCGGTCCCAGGGACTAGATGCACAGAGGTCATTGGGATAGTAGGGACTTCCAATTATTGGATTGTAACAAGAAATTTGAACTTGTCTCCAAATTCTTCGCAGTTTCGTGACTTCCATTTCCCCGACAATTTCCCTGTGTGATACTTTATACAACATTGGCCAGCAGAAGGGGCACAAAAATGTCCAGGAATCTCTGCCATCCTTTGAACTTGTGACCCAGAACATTCGGCTGATGATTTTGAGATGCAGATATTGTAAATTGGGGTATTGAGGTCGAGGAGACAGAATTACGTAAATGGAGCTTTGGCGGGGGGACAAGTAGGTGTAGTTGTTGAAATGGATGAAATAAAACAACCGTCTGTCCTCCTGTTGGAATTGGATGACGAGGTTGATGGTGCAGGTTTCGAAGACGTCATGTCTTGGCCCGATCCTTCTGCTGTCGTTCGAGTCCAGGATTGTCCAGAGGGGGTTGTTCTGACGATTGGAATGAATTACGTCCTCTGCCATGTCAGTCGACTTCCGGTGGTTGGAGAATGTTTTGAGATGGACCGTGCAGTACCCGAAGGAACTAAGGTCGGTCATCCCAAACACACCTGCCGCATGCAAAAATGTCATAAATGTCGCCAATATATTTCTCATATTGATAATGAGGTATTTGCAAGTTTTAAAATTATTTCAGGAAGTTTACATTTACGTCTCTTGTTAGTTCTACAGATACGAGGGTCTTCAAGTCTCAGTAATAGTTCTCTGGAGAAGTTTCCTCTAAAGAAGACACAAATTTAGGAAAAATATTTTGTTGATCGAATTTTTTTTTAAGTGCAGCTTCTTCAGATATATTTCCCAGAATATTGTGAAGATTACTAAAGTGGAGAATAAACTTATTTATTGACTAAAAGCTTGACAATTAGTTATCCAACCAGTCAAAGGTTTGAAGGCTGCACATCTTCTAATCTTACAGGATAAGTTTATTTGCGCATAAGTTTACGACGGGAGTACTTCCCGACTGGTAACAAAAAGTTTTCATATGTTTTTGCGAAATTCGATTAATAAATTTAATGTGATTACAAAAACATATTTTATGCAAAAAACTCAAAACTTTTTGTTACCCGTCGGTAGGGAATCTTTTTAAGATTATAAGAGTTTAAAAAAAAATATTTTCTAATGTTCAAGTATGATAGAGTACAAGCAGTTGAATAATGTCATTCTGACAATAAATGGATTGATTGATTTAAGGACACGTCCTTGCCTATCTGATTGTCAGTATTCGAGTTAAAAAGTGAACTGCATTATACATTCCGACCCCGACGAATGGTTAACCAACCAGCAGAAGCAGCTTTGCTAATGAATGTAGGTCGATGTATCAATTGTGCCATAAGGATCGTTTAAACAACTTCAAGTAATATTAGATTGTTAATTACATTGGTAAATTGTAGCTTCAAACTTTTTAACTTATCGCTGTATCATATGGCTTTGAATTTCTATTAACATTTCTATAAATTAGTTAGTAGTAGACATTTAGTAGTAAATATACAGATTTTAAAATCCTTCATTTTTACATTGATTTAAAAAAAATTAGATTTTTACCCGGTTTTTGGGTTAAGGTCCGTCTTTCGAGTTAGGGTCAAATTTTGATCGATCAGCATTGTCCGTCAAATGTCCATATTGATTGATAGTAAACTTTTTATACTGGTCATTAAAGTTATAAGGCCCCCCACTCCCCCCAGTTCAAAATAAACTTGTTATTGAATTCAACGTATTATGCCTAAGCTTATTAAGACGATTAAGTCTAGTCCTATTCGATAATACGTGGAGTATAAATAAATCACATTATTATTATTATTAAATATTATTATTATTAACTATTTCAGACGGTTTAGATTTAAGGAAAACACCCAGTTTTCCTTATTCATTGAACGTCTGAAAATAACTTAAATAAGATACATACGAAACACATGTATAATATTTGTACAAAGCTGTACTTCCATTGTAGTTTAATACAACAGAGGGATTTCAACATCTCCATTTCACAGAATAATTATTTGGTCAACCTCCGATGAGTTAATTCCAATTTAAATGCCTCCTAAAATGAGGCCAGAGGGAATGAGAATAATTAACATCACGTCATTCCTTTTACATAAGAAATTAATAGAAGAAGAAGCTCCATTGCAAATGCTCAGTAGCTGGAACCCTGAATCTGTAGCCCTCAAGCCTTAAAGGTCGATAAATATTTACCACATTTGTAGTATGCAATATTTACAGCTAAATCCCTGTAATTACAATTAGCCCTAATGTTATTAGCTGATTGGACAGAGGAGGTTCGTTCGTGACTACTTGGTGTAAAGTTGGTTGTGTTTGAGGTGTGAAGTGTGACTCGTCCGTCCCTGACTTTCGATTTC
>JAQFZA010001108.1:0-10760 GCA_034695115.1 Desoria olivacea
AGTCTCAGCAACTAAAAACTATACAAGGACGGCTATGGGTCACTAATCCCTATAAGCTGTAGATCACAACTTGTATACATATGTATGTATATCAATAAAAACTAAGTTGTAAAATTATCTTGAAATATTTATCCTTAACTTCAGGCATTTCGGAGTCAAGCCCGTCACCATGGAAAGCAGAAGCTGAGGGGAAACTTCTAAATGGAACCGCAGTGACTCAGTCTCAGTTTGATGCAAATGCATTCGCCTCTACGGCAATTGGTCAAGTAGCAAAGGGTACAAGTTGGTATATTGGAGCTCTGGTATCTAACCAGTACGTCCTCACTTCAGGAGCCTTAGGGTTTAAGTATGACAAAGTAGTACTTTCAAAATTAAATTTGAAATGTTATTTATTAACCCTTATTCCTAAATTCCAGTGCGGAAAAAATATATCTTGGCTCCTTAACACCGTACACTCACCCCAACTATACGGGCGAGTCGTACAACATTTCCTCAATCACAAATCTGACTGCTTCTGATATAGAACTCGTTAAGGTCCGTAAACCCATTTAATGTATCTTGAGTTTAAGATTGATTTTGTTGGAATTGAAGATCTTAAGAACAATTGACCTTTCCAGATACAAGCTGTACCATCCACGTCAAAAGCAAAACCAGTGGCCCTGCCGCCAGCGGCTCTAAAGAACACACCCCCACCGGTTGCATCAAAATGTAACGCCTGGGGCTATTATCCCATCGCTAGTCTTCTCCAATTGACCGTTACTATTGTATCCACTCCAGAGTGTAAAACTCGGTGGACTGCATTTGATTCCACCGTCGTCTTCCCAGATAACGCATTTTGTGCCTGGGTCACGACAAACGGCACAGCCGAAGGGACTGGCAGCATTTGCCCTGTAAGTAGAAACATGCGATCTTTATTTGTGATTTGGAGTAGAGTTGATGGTGATCGTAATATGTATATTTCACAGGGTGACCTACCTTCCATCCTGATTTGTGAGGACTGGTCTCCTCCAAAACCACCGACACCCCCTAGCCCGAGTTGTGGTTGGCATAGATCAAGTGGTGGCATAGGGGGTCATAACCCCACTGGGGACAGACGGCGAGCTCTACCCTCGTATTACTTGGCTGGCATTGTACCCACCACATTTCCTTTTTTTGGAAATTGCTTTTCCACGAATATCCCTCCAATTATCTACGCATATACAGGATTTGTAACTGCCTACATCTAAAGCATCCAAGATTTCAAACCTGATTTATTTTTTTGGTTACTCAACTTCTTAATATCCTTATCCACATAAAAAAACTTCTTCCTCGTCAAGACATTTAATGTTATGTTTCACGTTTCCGTTTTTATATTTGTACTAATGTCATCTTTATGTGAAGTTATAATAAATCTATTGTCAAAATATATAATGTGGTTGTGAACTTGTAAAAACCTGATAACTGTATTTTCCAATGAATAAGCACCCCTCTTTTTTCGTTCAAGCAACTTGGACCGTATTTTAATTGTTAAACTGTTCGGGCGTACTTACGTTTAAATGCATAATATTCCAGCTATAGCTATAGACCCGTTGGGGTGTATATGGATCGGATTGAAAGGATGGGGAGGAATACAGAACAATTTAGTCATAGCCGTTTCCTAGCAGAGTCAGATTAATTTTTATTAAAAGTATTCCCGACTTTTCTGATAAAAGTGTTTTTCTTAAAAGCCTTGACACCATGTTGTTAGGTCTCTAACTCTCCGATAGCCTAGATAATCCTCAAATCCGATCGTAAGATGCTCTTTTAGCTGAGCCTAAAAATTACGAAGGACCAGAGCAATCTGCTCAAAAAAACTAGTCCCTATTTTTTTCCTAACTATTACCTAGAATAGCCCTATGACCCTGTCGATAAGTGTTTATCCCTTCTGGCCAAATAATTAGTAAAACTGGGAATTAGAAACCGTAAAATTCGACTTGGAAATTTATTAATTCTTCAGTAAATTCATTACACGTCTTTCCCTGTCGATGTCTGAGTCTACACTAAATTTGAACGTTTTATCGTTTGCTTACTTCGTTTTTCCCCATTCACTTACATACTAGAACAAAGGCAAAACAGAACATCAAAATACGCATTACGAAATAGACCAAACGTGGGTAGAATTTGTAATCGTGTAATCCTTATAATTTTTTTTTTTAAATTTGTATTGTATGTTTGTATTATGTATTAGTCGATTCCTTACACTTTCCACCATGATAAACGCCTCATGTTTGGTGAAATAGGGTTAGCAGTAAAACGGATATGAATAAGATTAGTTTGACGGTGTTAGATGATTGCCTCAATGAATTGATCGATTCGGGAACTCCATTTGGGTCTGTCCAAAAGAAACAAACATCGAAGCACAAAAGCCTGAATTTCAATTTCTGGTGCGATCTTCTTTAAACGTATCTACCAAAGTAGTGCAAGCGTTAAATGTCAAATTCCGACAGTTGCTGCCTGTCTGTACTATGAGGTTTTAGGTGTTTGAATTTTTTTGCCTTAAATCGGGAAAGATTTTTTGGGATGTAAGTTGTGGGTTACGTTGAACATAATGCTAGTGTGGTCCTGTATCCAACGTTTTTCAAAATGTCATATTCGTATTAAATTCAAGCATGATGGTCAGAACTTTTGAAATTGTCAAGACGGCGAAATATTTAGAACGATTTCTAAAAAGTTGCTTCAACTGCTTAAAAAATTCCTACCAGCACGCGATATGGAATTGGATATGAAGCTAGAATAGATTCTACAAACCCCCAGCAAAATAAGTTTATTGGTTTTAACTGTTTGTCCACATATTCCTCATTAAAATAAATATGGCTGAAGTTTTAATGAAATTTTAAGCAATTCAATTCCAGTTAACAAGTAAGCCTACGACGAAGTAATTTTTCAACAAGCTTTCAACTACGAAGTTTTATTCTTTATTGGTTAAACCCTTTGCAATGTAAGTTTTTTTTGCCACGTCAGCTTACTGGATTCGTTTCTGTATTACACAGCCATTTACAGGTTGTTAAGTTAAAGCTGCCAAGATATTCAAGTCATATCCTATAACACCCTAGAGTTTGTCAGTAGTCAAAATCATGTTTTCAAGAACGTGGTATGAAATTCTCTTTTATTTTTTGTTTCAAACTTTATTTATAAAAGCAGAAGCCTTCGCTGACCTCCGTCCATTCGGTGCTTGTGTGCTCCATTTGAAGATATTGTCAAACGATTTAAAATATGTTGACAGAGCTGACGAAGTGATTCAGGTCAACAGGAAGGATGATGCAATCTGGACACTCGTCGATTCAAACGACAGCAGACGAATAAGCCCGATACCCGACTTCAACGAACCATGTACCCTGAATATTGTCATTGCAACTGCAGGTGACGAAGTCAGAATTGGCGACTTCATTACTGGAAATGCATACAGGAAAGCGTCATTCCAGCACTCAAATTTCGTCATTCTTAGCGATGCAAGCCGCCCATTAATTCCCTATACAAATGATGTCTTCCTATATACACCGACCCGTATTTTCTGGGTCTCCAAGTCACAAGACACGACAATCCCCTCGTGGCACTTCTTTTGTACCTACTGCCATTCAAACACATTGTGGTACAAACTGCTTAAGGAAGAAGAAGTCTCTACAATAAGCGCTTCATCCCTCCGCCGGTTTTGGAGACCAATTTCCATACCACTCTACATCAATGGAAGAGACCGTGGACCTCAGCCTTCTTGTCCATCCAGCCCATGGAGTTCAGATCCAACTACCAATTTCATCCATCATCCAAATTGTGTTTCTGAAATTGCAGTTATGGAAATCCTCGTGCAGCTGAGCAATGTCACCAGCAGATATTCCGCTGACGCAAAGGAAGCCGTAAACAGCACCGTTGGTTATATTCAACCAAATTCATGGTGTCCCCATAAGAACTGTATGGCACAGGAGCTGGTCTTTATTCGTGAAAGCAGCAACCGGTTGGTATATTGTGACCAGACGTTGAGGTCAGAGAGGATTTCCTTCCTTGTTTGGCTGACCCCCTTCAGTTGGTCAGTCTGGGTTGCTCTTTGGGTAACAATTGTTGGAGTTGTAATAGCCATATCTGCTGAAAGGAGGAAGCGGTCTTTTTCTGCTATATTCAACATCTTTTTCTCAGTTCTTACTGTTTTTCTACGACAAACACCAAACACAAATCATTGGGTGTTAGTAGTTTTTTCATTAGTGCTAATTTTTACCGTTCATTCATTTTACGAGAATTATTTTGTCAGCAATCTTATTGCCCCTAGTTCAATTATTCCTCTGAGCAACTTGAGTCAAGTGGTTCATGCAGGCTACAAAATAGTTGTAAGAGATTCATATAATGAAGGAATGTCAGATGTCTATAATTATGATTTTGAGAGAAATGGAGTCCTTAAGGAAATTAAGGACATCTTAATTCTAAACAGGAGTATCAACTATGCTGTGCTGTTTGGGTCTAGGGATCCGAAATATGCCTTTTACGATAAATCTTTTATAGCTGACACTTCAATGCATATGAGTAAAATTGCGCAGCTAATTGTGCCACAATACAAATGCTTTCGCGTACAAGAGCCCTTGATGAAGAAAATAAAATTTTGGGTCTTCAGACTTCTTCTTTCTGAAGAATTCAAACGGAATATGATTAATTTGGGGGAGTTGGGTTTCTTGAGGTTTTGGGACGGCATGGAAAAGTTACGTCTGGAAATGAAATTAGAAAATGTTGAAAGATTCATAAACTTAGATAAAGATGGATTCATCATATTTGGGAATCTTCTTTCATTTTTCTACATTTACGGCGGACTGGTTTGTATTTCAGTATTTTCCTTCAGTTGGGAAGTTAGGGTTGCATTGCTTCAGTTCATTTCTTGTCATTTTGTTTGCCTCTGGAAGAATTCGAATGGTTTGGTTATTTGAATTGTTTACAGTTTACTGTAGGACTTCGTTAAAACCCACTACGACCAATAAACCCCAGCACATGGGGGTTTAATGGATTTTAAGGCTGTCATAGCTTACCGTCTATTGTTGTCAATCATTTGTTTTAATTTTGTTGTTTTAAAACTTAGATATTGTTCCTAAAAGTAGAGCTGACTGCCCATAAATCCACAAAGTAATTGATTGACTACCATAACCTCATTTGAGTCCATTAAACCCACTTTGGGCTAGGTGTTTAAATACATTAAACCTAGCTTTCGGCTGAAATCTTAAACATATAGCGGTAATATTATTGATGATTAACTTTGGTCATTTGATAAATAATAAATGCTAATAATTGGTTGAAGTACTAAAGCTAAGCCTAACAGTCTGATGTCATGTGCATCTCTAGCAGAAGTTGGTATTTATTGCAAATGCTAATATAAAGTTGTATTAAAATTCTTTTACTTGTAATTGCTGTAACTGTCTACTGTCAAACTAAAAACAATGTGCACCTCTAAATTCTAATCCTTTATCCGGCTGTTGTCAATGGTTACGCGTACATCTAGCCACACAAAAGATAACCTACCTAAAAGATAACCTAATTATCGAAATTAGTATTAGCAGAATGCACATTGTTTTTTGGTTAATAATCTTTACTCTATAACCTTCGTCTGAAAGTGCGTACAGCTTTTATTCCATAGTATGATTACATGTTTAAGCGTAAACAATCACAAGTCTACTTGTTATCAGATCTTATCAGAATTTCACCCAGAACATTTCTAATAAAAACCTACACAATTTGTATGTTACAATAGTCTGGAAAATAAATCAATGAAAAAAAATTTATATGTTCCATTATATATTGTTTGATTAGATTTAGATGAGGCAAAACGCATCTAAATCGTAGACACTTTTTACTTTCTTACTTGTTACAAACAGAATATTTGGTACTTATGAGACCTTAGTGCTACTTGGTTCCACCCGTTTAAATAGTTCGCATTAAAAGGGTTCCATTCATTTGCCATTTTTTCCTGGCATGTATGCACAAAATGTGTCTACCTTTCATTACCACTTTTCATAATATAGTTTATTTGAAACTTTGTGAGTCAGTTACAGTTTCCGGACAGTAAAATGTCAACATTTAAAAATTATATTTGCCATTTACAATGAAGATTCATAAACATTCTTTTTAGAATTTGTATTTTGTATTAGTCTATTGCTTACACTGGCCAACATGATAAAGGCCATGTTTGGTGAAATAAAGTTAGCAGCAAAACGGATATGAATTAGATGAGTTTGACGGCGTTAGATGGTAGCCTCAATTAAATTGATCGATTCAGGAATTTGATTAAATTAGGTTCTTCTCTTAACTATTACTGAAGTTGTAAATAGTTCAATTCCAGCTAACCTGTAAGCCTTAACCGAAATAGTTTTTCCAGCAAACTTTACCCCCACGAAGATATATTCCTTATTATCAATATCCTGTGTAAGTTAAGTTAAACAACAAAGCTTAACAGAATAATTGTAATTACAAACTTGAATTATTTATTTATCTACATCTTAATTTATTGCAAATTATTTGCTTTGTTGGACAAAGTTTAAGGTCAAAAGATCCGTAGTTTTCCATGGCAAGCCATATAAAGTTTCTATTAACCATGCATTTTGAGTGCGTGGTTTTTTTTTAATTATTTGCCATTTACAATGAAGATTCTTAAAAATGCATTATAGAATTTCTTTGTAAGTTTGTATTGTTTGTATTATGTATTAGTCGATTGCTTATACTGTCCAACATGATAAACACCTCATGTTTGGTGAAATAGGGTCAGCAGAAAACGGATATAAATTAGATGAGTTTGACGGTGTTAGATGATAGCGTCAATTAAATTGATCGATCGGGAACTCCATCAAGGTCTGTCCAGAAGAAACGACCAACGAAGCACACAAGCCTCAATTCAAATTTGTGGTGCGGTCTTCTTAAAACGGATGTACCAAAGTAGTGCAAGGCTTGAGTTTCAAATTCCGAAAGTCACTGCCTCTATACATTGAGGCTTTAATTGTTTAAATTTTTCCTTCGCCTAAAATTGGGAAAGATATTTAAGGACATAAGTTGTGGGTTACGGTGTACATAATGCTAGTTTGGTCCTGTTTCCAATGTTTTTCTAAATGTCATATTCGTAATAAATTCAAACATGATGGTCAGAACTTTTGAAATTGTGAAAACGGCGGAATATTTAGAACGATTGCTACAAAGTTGCTTCGACTGTGTAAACAATTCCTACCAACACGCGATATGGAAATGGATATAAAGTTAGAGTCTACAAACCCCCAGCAAAAGGAGTTTTAACTGTTTGTCCACATATTCCTCATTAAAATAAATATGGCTCAAGTTGTAATCAAATTGTATAAGGAATTCAATTCTAGTTAACATGTAAGCCTAAACCGAAGTAGCAAGCTTTCTCCCTCAAATGCTTATTCCTACATAATTGTCAATATCCCTTGTCGGGTAAGTTGGTTTTTGCCACGTCAGCTTACTGGATTCTGGTTTTGTATAGACATTTACAGGTTCTTCAGTTAATGCTGCTAAGATATTCAAGTCACACCCAGAAAGGCCGTAGAGTTTGCCAGTATTCAAAATCATGTTTTCACGAACTTGGTATGAATTTATCTTTTATTGTTTGTTTCAAAATGTATTTATAAGATCAGAAGCCTACGTTAACCTCGGTCCATTCGGTGCTTGTGTTCTCCATTTGAAGATATTGTCAACCGATTTGAAATCTGTTGACAGAGCTGACGAAGTGATTCAGGTCAACAGGAAGAATGATGCAATCTGGACATTCGTTGATTCAAACGACAGCAGACGAATAAGCCCAATAGACGACTTCAACGAACAATGTACCCTGAATATTGTCATTGCAACTGAAGCTGTCCAACGCAGAATTGGCAACTTCATTTATGGAAATGCATACAGGGGAAGGTCATTCCAACATTCAAACTTCGCCATTCTTAGCGATGCAAGCCGCCCATACATTCGCCATTCAAATACTGACTTTCAATTTATACCGACACGAATTTTCTGGGTCTCCACGTCACATGACACGACAATCTCATCTTGGCACTTCTTATGCATCTACTGCCATTCAAACAGATTGTTGTACAGACTGCTGGAGGAGGAAGAAGTCTCTACAATAAGCACGTCACCCCTTCGCCGGTTTTGGAGACCAATTTCTATACCACTTATCATCAGTGGAGGAGACCGTGGACCTCAGCCTTCTTGTCCATCCAGTCCTTGGAGTCCAGATCCGAGGAACAATTTCATTAACAGGGGAAACTGTTATCCTGACATGGCAGTAATGGAGATCCTTGTTAAACTGAACAATGTTACCAGCATATATTCCGCCGACATAGAGGAAGTACAAGCAAGCCCGGATGGTTATATTCAACCTAATACATGGTGTTCCCATGAGCACTGTGTGGCACAAGAACTGGTCTTTCTTCGTGAAAGCAGCAACCGGTTGGTATATTGTGACCAGACGTTGAGGTCAGAGAGGATTTCCTTCCTTGTTTGGCTGACCCCCTTCAGTTGGTCAGTCTGGGTTGCTCTTTGGGTAACCATTTTTGGAATTGTAATGACCATATCTGCTGAAAGGAGGAAGCGGTCTTTTTCTGCAATATTCAACATTTTTTTCACAGTTCTTACTGTTTTTCTACGACAAACACCAAACAAAAATCATTGGATGTTAGTAATTTTTTCATACGTGCTAATTTTTACGGTTCATTCATTTTACGAGAATTATTTTGTCAGCAATCTTATTGCCCCTAGTTCACTTATTCCTCTAAGCAACTTGAGCCAAGTAGTTCAGGCTGGATACAAAATAGTTGTCAACGACCATTATAATGAAGGAATGTCGGATGTCTTTAATTATGATTTTGAGAGAAACGGGGTCCTTAACGAAATTAAGGATATCTTAATCCTAAACAAGAGTATCAACTATGATGTGCTGTTTAAGTCTAGGGATCCAAGATATGCCTTGTATGACAAATCTGTTAACGCGGACACTTCAATGCATATGACTGAATATGCGGAGACAATTGTGCCACAGTACAAATGCTTTCGCGTTCAAGAACCGTTGTTGGAGAAAATGAACTTTTGGGTCTTTAGACTTCTGCTTTCTGAGGAATTCAGACGGAATATGATTAATTTGGGAGAGTTTGGTTTCTTGAGGTTTTGGGACGGCATGGAAAAGTTACGTCTGGAAGTGGAATTAGAAGATGATAAAAGATTCAAAGACTTAGAAGATGATGAAGATGAATTCATCACATTTTGGAACCTCCTTTCATTTTTCTACATTAACGGTGGACTGTTTTGTATTTCTTTATTTTGCTTCAGTTGGGAAGTTAGGGTTAAATTGTTTCAGTTCATTTCTCATCGTCTTGTTTGCCTCTGGAAGTATTTGAATAGTATTTGTTTACAGTTCACTGTAGGACTTCGATAAAACCCACTATGACCCATAAACCCCAGCCCAGTGGGTTTATATAACTTTAAGGCTGTCACAACTTATCGTCTCTTGTTGGGCAAACATTTATTTTGGTTGGTTTAGAACTTAGATATTCTTCCTAAAAGTTGAACTGGGCGTCCATAAATCCACAAAATAATTGATTGACTACCATTAACTCATTAAAGTCCATTAGACCCACTTTGGGCTAGGTGTTTAAATACATTAAACCCAGCTTTCGGCTGACATCTTAAACATATAGCGGTAATATTATTGATGATTAACTTTGGTCATTTGATAAATAATAAATGCTAATATTTGGTTGAAGTGCTAGAGCTGTATACAATATTAAGTCTAAGCCTAATAGTCTGATGTCAAGTGCATCTCTGGCAGAAGTTTTTTTTTTATTGCAAATCATAATAGTCCTATTAAAATACTTTTAATAATTAGTCTTATAGTAATTTTATTGTCTACTGACAAATCAAAAAAATGTGCGCCTCTAAATTCTAATCCTTTATCTGGCTGTTGTCAATAGTTGCATTTCTAGCCATACAAAAGATAACCTATTTGGCGAAATTCGTATTAGCGGAGTGCACATTGTTTTTGGTTTGACAGTAATTATCTTTACTCTGTAACCTTCGTCTAAAAGTGCTTACAGCTTTTATTCCATAGTATGATTACATGTTTAAGCGTAAACAATCACAAGTCTACTTGTTATCAGATCTTATCAGAATTTCACCCAGATCATTTGTAATAAAAACCTATGCAATTTAAGTTACAATAGTCTGGAAAATAAATCAATGAAAAACAAATTATATGTGCCATTATATATTGTTTGATTAGATTTAGATGAGGCAAATCGCATCTAAATTGTAGACACTTTTTACTTTCTTACTTTTTACAAACTGAATATTTGATACTTACTTAGTGCTACTTGGTTCCACCCGTTTAAATAGTTCGCATTACAAGGCTTCCATTCATTTGCCATTTTTTCTGGCTTGTATGCACAAAATGTGTCTACCTTTCATTACCACTTTTCATAATATAGTTTATTTGAAACTTTGTGAGTCAGTTTGTTTCCGGACAGTAAAATGTCAACATTTAAATATTATATTTGCCATTTACAATGAAGATTCATAAAAATTCCTTTTAGGATTTGTATTTTGTATTAGTCTATTTATTGTACTTCATGGTATCCATTTATTTCCAGTGACAATCATACTTATTACGGAGTAATGTTAAGCCCTGTACTGAATGTAGTTTTTGTTATAGCTAAGCCCTATACTGAATGTAGTTTTCGTAATAGCTAAGCCCTATTTTAAGAGGTGTTTTTAAACATCTGACC
>JAQFZA010001109.1:0-10759 GCA_034695115.1 Desoria olivacea
ATTGTAATAGTAAATCAAACGCAATCTGACGGAATTCAAGAATAAAAAATCGTAGAAAAATAGGCACAAAACTAGCCAAAATTACAAAAATCGTAAAAAATCGTAAAAAATCGAAGAAACATTAAAAACTCGGAGAAAGCATTTAGGAATGAAATTGGCACGTTTCGCCAAATTTTTAGCAATTTCATAGTTTCGAGTTTCCCGACTTGTTCGGCTTGGGGCACTTCGTACAACATTGGCCAGCAGAAGGGACATAAAAATGTCCAGGAATCTTTACCATTCTTTGATCTTGTGACCCAGAACATCCGACTGGAGATTTTGATGTCAAGCAACCATAATTTTGGGGATTGAGATCGAGGAGATAGAATGACGTAAATTGATCTTTGGTTGTCGGACAAGAATGTGTAGTTGTTGAAATGTAAGAACCAACCCAACCGTAGTTCATCCTGTTTTAATTGGATGATGAGGTTGATGGTGCAGATTTCAAAGACGGAGTGCCTCGGCCCGATTCTTCTTGTGTCGTTTGAGTCCAAGATTGTCCAGAGGGGATTGTTCTGGCGATTTGACTGAAGCACGTCCTCTGCAAGGTCAATGGAAATTCGGTCGTTGGAGAAGGTTTTGAGGTGGACGGTGCACCTACCGAATGAACTGAGGTCAGGACTCCCAGACACTCCTACCGTTAGCAGTAGGGGCATAAGTGCCCTTAATGTAATGTTCATTCCGACAGACCAGTTTTTAATGTAGTTTCTATGTTCATGGATTTGAAGGTCTAAGCTGGCTTGATAAATGCCCGTTATTTCTCTCCTAATTTTATCAAATAAGCAAACTTTTGAACATACTATTAGTTATCGAACATTTCATTTTATTTATCAATTTGTCAATTGTAGGTTCTCCAGACAGTGTGGCTTTCAGAATATTTTCAAAGCAACTAAATTTTGCAAAATAAACTTAGTTATTGATTCTAATCTTGAGGATCGGTTATCTAACCAGGTTTGAAGGTTATACTTTCCAACATGACAGAATTATCAAGAACTTGACAGCAAGTGAAGTAGAAAATGAACATTATTGGACATTTTGACGAAAAGTTACTCAATCGGACGGCTTGGAGTTTTTGACAAGGCAGATTGTTCAAGTATGGTGGATTACAGGAGGCATGTCAATCTCGCTATTAAGTATTTACGGCTATTAGCAAATGTTGGACCCGTTATGGGTTGGTATTGAAAATGTTTTTGTTGCAACAGAAAGACCAGATGTTCATATTTATTTCATACAAATACAGTGTATACTAAAAGATTGGGGATCATTTTCATGTTGAAAATGTTTCTTTAATCTTAACAAGAAAACTAAATCTCAACTTCTCAAAGTGAAAATCGTAGATTCATTTTTTTCTAATAGAGCAGTTTTTCCCAAGGAGAGACAAGAGTTGAATGCCAATATTTTACAAATACAGTAAACCCTCTTTTTACGACCCCTCTTTTTGCGACCCCCTCCAGATCCGACCACATTTTGGTCTAGATAAAACATTTACCATGTTAAATGAACCTCTTTTTGCAACTACGACTGCGACCGCAATTTTGACAGATATTAACCTATATTAACCATATTTTAGCCTCTTTTTACGACCGCAGCGTTGAAAGGGTAGGCTAGGCTAGGGTTATTAGGGTAAAGGGTAGGTAGGGTATTAAGAGATTATTTCCTGCCAACCTTTCTTCTCCAATAGTTGACCAGTAAATTTTTTTCCTCAAAATAGTCTTCAGGATGATTCATTTTCTATCACCCTACCTACTTTTAAATGTTTGAACCGATTTCCTACCTGAGGATTAATTTTAATGTCGACTACATAAGGTAAACATGGCCAGATCGTATACCTAGTTAAATGCCTTCGCTTCTATGGCAAAATAATTCAACGAAAACGATTAGAAATGGTCAGTTTTTTGAGCTGTCAGGAATGAATTTGATTTTCAAGTTTTTTGTATAAGTCTTCGAAATAGACAACATTCGTCATTAAATACCATATATTCTTTCTACGAATTATTGAAGTCAAGATTTTTTAGTCATCAAATAAAGCTAAAAATGTTTGGTTGTTGAACTGTTTATATACGCATTGTTTGATTAAAGATGGCTTATTTGGTGATTTACAATAATATTATATTTCTAGCAAAGTTTTTTTTGTGCACCTCTTTTAGCGACCCCCTCCCTAAACGACCACTTTTTGGTCCAGATATTCATGGTCGTAAAAAGAGGGTTTACTGTACATTGTCCATACTAAAATGCGACACCAAAAAAGTGTCATTTTAACTATGATTTTTGTAAAAATGCATTTTCAAAAACTTATTTTTTGAAAATTCATAGTTAAAATGACACTTTTTTGCGGTCGCATTTTAGTAAGTTTTGACAACCATCCAAAACGCCTATCACAAAACATAAGGTTCAAAACGCTAAGTAAAAAACTCATGACACTGGTACAGTTTTAGTAAAACCAATCTACTAACATATAATTGTGATAGCATCTCTGTCTGTCTGTCCGAAATTTAAGAACTGGCGGTTGACTGCCAATGTGACTTACATTGTCAGAAGTATGTAAAACTACTCCATCTACTGCTAAGGGGTTACAATACAGTAGATGTCGTTCTCAGGGCAACAACGTTAATACTACGTAAGTATCATAGTCCATTCATACTAACGACATTTCTCAACATTTAACGTTAATACGACGTTTAAGTAGCATATAACGATCATTCCAATAACGTTTTCTTCATTCTTCTTTTACCCTTGGTACCCTGCGGACGTGGATTTGTGTTGGGGAATATTAAAACGAATAATAGTTAAAAGTTCTCCTTTTTCGAAGTTTTTCAAGCTACTTAAAAACTAATAATAGTTAAAAGTTTTCCATTTTCGAAATCTGCCAAGTGTATATAATTCGGCGTTTACAAACTTGCAATCTTCATAGTATTAATCCTTTCATTATTCAGAAGGAAGGTTGTAGTCACTGAATCTCAAAACCAGGTAAGCATCCAGAAAAATCTTCAAATTAATTTTGCCAGTAAATAGGGTTTCAAATTACTGAATTAATATTGAAATGCATACTCATTATAGAATTTTTTTGTTTTAGACTTGGGTTACCACCGATAGAGGGTAAGTCCATTTAAATTCATTTTTGTCCTTTAAACTTTGCCGCCATATCCTGGCACAGCAGATGGCGACAAAGTCCTTACGCTGCTCTGTTTTTGGGTTTCATCGTGGCGACATCTACCGGAATACCATATGCGATTAGTTTTACCAGGCTGCGTTAGATGGCAGTTGTTGGTTTGATATTTTTATTTTGTACAATTTCAGACGCTGTAAACGGGTCATACCAGGTGGTAACTTCATCTACACTGCAACTGAACCCGCGAGCTTGACTTCTGAGCCGGAAGTATAAATTGGTTTGCCCGAAGTGGCCTAGAAATTGAGCCCGAAGCAGGGTAGAAACTGAGCCCGAAGTGGCATAGAAACTGAGCCCGCAGTGGCGTAGAAACTGAGCCCGAAGTGGCGTAGAAACTGAGTCCTAAGTGGCATAGAAACTGAGTCCTAAGTGGCGGAGAAACTGAGTCCTAAGTGGCGTGGAAACTGAGTAATAAGTGGCGTTTCAACTGAGCCCTAAGTGGCGTAGAAGCTGAGCCCTAATTGACGTAGAAACTGAGCCCTAAGTGGCGTAGAAACTGAGCCATAAGTGGCGTAGCAACTGAGCCCTAAGTGGCGTTGCAACTGAACCCTAATTGGCGTAGAAACTGAGCCCAACGTGGCGTAGAAACTGAGCTCAAAGTGGCGTAGAAACTTAGCCCAAAGTGGCGTAGCAACTGAGTAATAAGTGGCGTATCAACTGAGCCCTAAGTGGCGGAGAAACTGAGCCCTAAGTGGCGTAGAAACTGAACCCTAAGCGTAAATAAGTATAAATTAAGATGTCTCGCAGAAAACAAACCATCACACAGAGGCGTGAATATGACTCATCTAAAGACGAGCACGAAACGTCTAAAAAACGACGGAACATTGAATCAGAGATACAGCAGCAAAGACTGACTATGCGGGTAGAAGAAGCTCAAAGAAAGGCCAGGTCCAGGGAAAATGAAACTGAAGAGCAAACACTTGCTCGACAAGAACAAGATGCTCAAGTGCACGCAAGAGCCAGAGAAAATGAAACTGAAGAGCAAACTTTCACTAGGCAACAACAAGACGCTCAGACACATGCCAGAGTCAGAGCAAATGAAAACGATGAGCAAACGTCTACTCGGCATCTTGCAGATTCCCGTAGACATGCAGATGCGAATGCAGCCTTTTCGAGCGATGATGTAATTGCAAGGCGTGACCGTGCAAGAACTTATCGAAGCAATGCAGCTAACCGTAAACTGCAAGCAACATTACGCATTGCCGCAGCTGACGAGGTGGTTGAAGCTCAAGTACCGTTATACAAAATTGGAGATTTCAACGTTAGCTGTGAATACTGTAATGCAATTCATTTTGCCAAACAGAGACCTACAGACGGAAAGTTTACTGTCTGTTGTAGTAAAGGAAAAGTCAGACTTCCAAAATTTCAAACTAATGAATACATAAAGAGACTAATGACTGGTGAAGATCCAGATTCGAAAAATTTTATGGAGAACATTCGTTCTTATAATAGCGCCTTTGCCTTTGCACCGTTGGGGCACAGATTCGAGCACCACCTGGATTAGGACCGTACTGTTTTCGAATACATGGTCAGATGCATCATAGAGCAGGGACACTGCATCCAGCAAATGGAGAGCAGCAAAAATTTGCTCAAATATACATTTTGGACGCCGACGAAGCCATCTCGCAACGATTGAATGAACCAGCTAACGCTGGCTGTGAACCTTATGTGATGACAAAACTATTTGATATCATGAAGCACAACGAATTTGCAGAGGCCTACAAAATGCTTCACGAAGTTGAACAAGAAGAGGTCGAGCGAGTAAGACGAGAAGGTCTCCTTCAAACAGAAGTATCACTGGCCATATTACAAAACCGAAATAAAGATCCGAAGCGATACAACGCTCAGAAGTGTAATGAAGTTACAATGGTTTTCAGCAACATTGATGGTGAACCGCCATTAGAGCGCCACCTTTTAATTCACTTGAGACCCAACAGCAATGCTAACATTCACGAAACAAAACGAATTAATATTCTAAACAAAAATTTGGATGCTTTGACTTACCCAATTTTGTACCCGAATGCAGAGCAAGGATGGGGCGAAGATCTGAGATTACTTAATCCCAGTAACGTAAGAATAAACAGGCGACGGAGGCAGCCAACTCTTGCTGATACTTTGGCAGAGGATCTTGCAATTTATGATCCAACTGAACCTCGAACAAACCAAAGGAAGCGAGTTACATTGAAAATGTTTTATTCTTACCTTTTCTCGATACGTAATGAATTTAATCCTGCGTTAAGTGCAGGTAAATTGACTCAACAGTACTTTGTCGACGCTTATGTTAAAGCAGAGGCAAATGACTTGAACTACATTGGATACCATCAAAAAGAACTTAGAGGTGATTCTTATTCATCTCTATTAGATTGTCAGATAGAAAATGATCAAATTGATGGATCTGCAGAAGATGTGGTTCCAGGGAGAAAAATTATCCTTCCATCAACTTTTGAAGGAAGTCCCAGAAATATGCATCAAAAGTACCAAGATGCTATGGCTATTGTTTTAAAATTTGGGAAACCAGATTTGTTCATAACCATGACTTGCAATCCCAAATGGGAAGAAATAACAAGCAATTTAAAACCTTGGGAGCGAGCAGAAAATAGACCTGATTTAGTTGCAAGAGTTTTTAAATTAAAACTTGAAGAGCTTCTTGACGATTTAGTTAAAAAGCAAATACTCGGTAAAGTGACTGCTAAAATTCATGTAATTGAGTTTCAAAAGCGGGGGCTACCTCACGCACACATTTTAATCATCTTACAATCTGATGACAAGCCTAGAACAACGTTATTAATTGACAAGATAGTTAAAGCCGAAATTCCAAATCAAATGACACATCCTAGATTATACGATGTGGTGATGAAAAATATGATTCATGGAACATGTGACAAGCCTGGATCGAGATCTCCATGCATAGTGAATGGAAAATGTTCTAAAGGATTTCCGAAACCCTTTCAAACGGATACCATTCCTAACTGTAATGGTTATCCTCTTTATTGCCGACGACAGAATGTTGGCAGCGAAAATGATGCGGAAATAGACAGTAGTTAGGTTGTTCCATACAACCCTTACTTGAGCTTAAGTTATAATTGCCACATTAATGTCGAAGTAAATTCTTCAATAAAAAGTGTAAAATACCTTTTTAAATATGCCTATAAAGGTCATGATTGTGCCAACGTACAGATTAATGTTGACGAAGTCCAAACTCATGTGGACTCGAGATATGTCAGTCCTCCGGAATCCGCTTGGAGAATCTTTAGGTTCAAAATGCATGAACAAACTCATTCTGTTAAACGGCTAGCCGTGCATCTTGAGGACGAACAATTTGTTACATTTGATCCTGACGATATCAATAGAGCTCTCGAACGGGCACAACACCGAGTTTCGACATTGACTGCATGGTTCAAATTAAATCAGTCCAATCTGGAAGCAAGACAATATAAATATTTTGAAATACCTGAGCATTATGTATTTCATGACAAGGCCAAGTGGGTTCAACGACAACGAGGGCAAGAAAGGATAATAGGAAAGATGTATCCTGTCAATATGCGAGATTCTGATCAATATGTCTTAAGACTACTTTTATTACATGTGACAGGTGCAACGTCATATGAATGTCTTTTAACCTTCAATGGAATACGATTTCCGTCATTCTATGAAGCGGCTAAAGCCAGAGGCCTTACACTTAATGAAAATATTTGGGACGACACTTTAAATGATGCTGTTTACGCGTCGATGCCTCGACAATTGCGGGAGCTATTTGCTTATATTTGTGCTTTTGGAAACTTTACAGACGCTCGAGGTATTTGGAGTAGACAGAGAGAACATCTGATTGAGGATTTTGCCAGAGTTCATTAACATCCTTCTGATGCCGAATGCGAAGGCTGTGATATGTATGCTTTAAAAGACATTGAAGAAACCCTTAGTGGACACGGAAACAAATGTTCAGACTTTGCACTACTTGATCCACCTAGAAATTTACCTTTGAGCATAACAGATTTTGCTGACATTGAATCAGAAAGAGAAGCAGCCGAGCATCTTAGCTCAAGTCTCAATGAAGAACAAAGAGTAGCGTTTGAGGAAGTTAACGATGCAGTTAACTCTGATATTGAAGGAAGCAACTGCTTCTTTTTGGATAAGCCTGGAGGTAGTGGTAAGACATATCTCTACAGGACTTTGTTGAGCTATATACGTGGACAAGGGCAAACTGCTCTACCAGTTGCTATACTGGAATAGCTGCCAATCTTTTAAAAGGTGGACGAACTTACCATTCACAGTATAAAATTCCTCTTAAAATCAATGAAACTTCCGTAAGCGGAATAAAATTAAAATCCATTGATGCTGAGATAATCAGGAAAGCTAAGCTACTAAATTGGGACGAGTCAACTATGGCTCCTGCCAATGCTTTGAATTGTGTTGATCGATTAGTGAAAGAAATCATGAAAACGCAGCTTCCATTTGGGGGCAAGGTATTGCTGATGGGAGGTGATTTTCGACAGACTCTCCCTATTATTTCTCATGCAGATGCAGTAGCCATATTTCAGGCTAGCATTAAATTTAGTGATTTATGGGATCAATTTAAAGTATTGAAATTAAATAACAACGTTCGATCTCTTGATATTGATTATAGCAACTGGCTGATTAAACTTGGTGATGGAGAACTTAAAAACGAATATGGTTTGAGTAAAGACTTAATTGTCATTCCTGAGCATATGCTGGCATCTGATAACATTGTTCAAGATATTTTTGGTGAAAATCTAACACCTGAAAATGTAGAATCTTTCTTGAAAATGACAATTTTATGTCCCACAAATCAAGATGTTGATAAAATAAATGAGCAAGTTCTCAAAATATTAGATGGGGAATCAACTACGTATTTGAGTACAGATTCTTTAATTACTGACGAGGATTCTGAAAGAGATGATTATCTTGTTGAATTTTTAAATAGCCTTAACCCGTCAGGCACGGCACCTCATGAACTTAATTTAAAGAAAGGAGCATTAATTATGCTTTTGAGAAATTTATATACTAAACGTGGACTATGTAATGGGACCCGACTTACGGTTGTTGACCTGAAACCAAACTTGATCGTTGGAAAGGTTCTCACGGGATCCGCGGAAGGAAATATTGTTTTTATTCCAAGAATTGATTTGATCACAGATTCTGACCTTTCGTTTTAATTAAAGCGGAGACAGTTTCCTGTTAATCTGGCATTTGCCATGACAATTAATAAGTCACAAGGACAGACACTGGATAAGGTCGGGATTTACTTGCCTACCCCAGTTTTTAGTCATGGACAACTGTACGTTGCATTTTCGAGAGTTCGACGTTCATGTGATGTCAAAGTCTATGTGGTCGACTCAGTAGAACAAGGGAAACTACTGCCCAACTCCAATAAAGTATTCACAAAAAATATTGTGTACAAAGACATACTACTGAGATAGACGAGTTTACTATCACCATGACATTCAGAAACCGATCATACGTTCGGAATAACGAGATCAAAGCTGACACTAAGAATAAACATAATAAATAAAATTGACATTTTCGACGCCCGCATAAGACAAAGAAAAGGCTAATGCGGCAACATGCAGAAAGGGGTCCCCGTTCCCTTGCCCTGGGTGGATATGATTTTCCATATTCAGCAGACGCTTCTGCCACACATCCAAGTATCTCCAAAATTCTACTTTCTCAAGATTTTATTTTATTTTCTCAAGAAGTATCGAGTAGTAACAAGAATGCAAAAATAATGTAGCGGTGGTTCAGTCTTTGGCCAAGAGGGGTATCTGGTTGGGGGGATAAGACCCGTAAATTATATAAATGTTGGTATAGGAACTTCTAATCTTAAGATCTCACAGCACCTATTGTTAAGAATTAGAACCGGCTTAGATACTTTCAGTCAATCTCTGGGATTGTAAGCAAATTGGTAGATTCTTAGACGATTTTCAGTGAAGCATTCGTTTTTGCATAATTTTGGTGGTAATTGTTATCCTCAATATGCTAAATCGGTTCATTCAGCATTTGTACAGTATTTTGGATTACATTTACATAGAATCTTGTAGCATCTGGAATTTCTCCGTTAAGGCGAGCTATTTTTTTTTTAGATTTGTAACGCTTTCTTAGCTCGCCTATCTAAATAGGATTGAGAGCTTATGATCTCGTCGTTCCGTCCGTCCGGCGCCGTTTTTGGATGTAAATGAACCCCCAACTAAAGAACCCTAGACGCTTGAGGAGCATGCCAGAATTAAAGGACAAACGTAAATAGGAGCGGTATGAAGCACACCAAGAAGTGGAGGAAGCACGAGAATCTACGGTAATTCAACAATTTATGTAGGAGCGGATTGGAGCAAAACAGTGCTGCTAAAATACCCTTTACATCATTTGCTTCAGAAGCAAGTACTTAGTAATTAAACGCAGACAGTTGGAAACTCAATGTAACTTCCTTCACTAGTGAAAACGGCAACCTTAAGAGGTCATCCAAATCCACCCCAAAAAATTCATAGTTGGAGGCATTTACAAATACAGACAACTAGGAGCATTAATGATTATTTTCATATCATTTAGGTATTTATGAGATGAGACCCAAAATGAGAACTATTTTGGGTTGGAAGTAAATGCAGACTTTTGAGAGCATTATGCATTTTATAGTATCGTTAAGGTAGTTTTCACGCTTACAGTTAATAAATTATCAATTTTTTTATTTTCAACCACACATTTTGGACTCGTTATGAATACGGACAAATCAACGGCTCCTTGCTTCATCTCTCGTTTGATAGAGCAAGGCTCGCCGGGGACAGGTGGGCACGTTGGCTCATAACCGTCCGTTTTAAATCAACGGTTCCATGCTTCATCTTTCGTTTGATAGAGCAAGGCTCACCGGGGACAGGTGGGCACGTGGGCTCATAACCGTCCGTTTTAAATCAACAGTTCCATGCTTCATCTCTCGTTTGATTGAGCAAGGCTCACCGGGGACAGGTGGGCACGTTGGCTCATAACCGTCCGTTTTAAATCAACGGCTCCTTTGCTTCATCTCTCGTTTGATAGAGCAAGGCTCGCCGGGGACAGGTGGGCTCGTTGGCTCATAACCGTCCGTTTTAAATCAACGGTTCCATGCTTCATCTCTCGTTTGATAGAGCAAGGCTCACCGGGGACAGGTGGGCACGTTGGCTCATAACCGTCCGTTTTAAATCAACGGCTCCTTGCTTCATCTCTCGTTTGATAGAGCAAGGCTCACCGGGGGTAGGTGGGCACGTTGGCTCATAACTGTCCGTTTTAAATCAACGGTTCCATGCTTCATCTCTCGTTTGATAGAGCAAGGCTCACCGGGGGCAGATTGGCACGTTGGCTCATAACCGTCCGTTTTAAATCAATGGCTCCATACTACATCTCTCGTTTGATAGAGCTAGGCTCACTGGGGGCAGGTGGTCACGTTGGCTCATAACCGTCCGTTTTAAATCAACGGCTCCACGCTTCGTCTCTTTTTATCATAAAACTAAAAGCTGAGGGAGGAAGTATGTTCCTATCTATCTATGTCTGCTCATTGAGCCTTATGGGGAGATC
>JAQFZA010001110.1:0-10752 GCA_034695115.1 Desoria olivacea
AATTTTAATACACGTATTATTTAGCAACGAAAAATAAGAATGTGATAGTGAAAGTGAAACTTACAATTATAATTATTAATAGTATATGCCCTAAAAATTTTAATTATAACATTGTCTTCTTTTAAAAAAATATTATTACTTAATTTTGTTTCTGTAACCGTTTGCAAGGGCTGATAGCCAATTTGAGCAAATAAATTGATTGATTGATTGAATATGCCTGCGTAAGTTCTATTGATATCTTAAGGAAATTTGTGTAATCGATGATGTAATCAATTCAAAAGCCATCAGTTTTATATTTAGTTCGGAAATGTTGCATCACTTGAAGCCGGTGTTTACGATCCTGATTGACCACCTGACTTCTTTGAAGACTGGTTCTAGGCATATCTATCACAAAAACAAGTTTGTGAAATGCCTCCTTGTCTACTTTGGAGCTTTCATAATTAAACACGGGGCAGTAAACTTTATCAATTCGGACAGCTTCTGACCAATTAGCAATCAGCAAAAGTTCAGTTAATGCTGCTCTTCAGCAGATTTGGGTCAGATCATTTCGTTCAACATGAATTGAATACAAATTTTTGATTTTTTTAAAAACAAATATTTGTTTTGTAATTTTTGTCATCTATTTTTAAATTGCAGCTATTTGAACAATACTAATTTGATTTCTAATATTTTGTGCTTATTAATAAGTTAAAATGTCAGCTTTAATTGAAGATATATTAAACCTGAAATCCGATGAATACTTTTGAGGAAGCATGTGTTTGAAGTTATAAGGTCATCCGCTGGACACCCTGTTTAATCAATATTTCACACTTTTCACGATAAGTGTGCATTTTTAATAAGTTGGATGTATGACTAATAATATCCAAAACTTCCTGTGTAATTGAAATCATATTCAATGGCACTCTACAATAATGAGATCATCTACATAACCAAATTGGATAATATTAGGGTTGATTTTACAGAAGTTTGTATCGACTGAATCTAAAATTTCGTTTATCATTGATGTAAAAAGAAGGGTAGCTAATTTAGTTCCAGCAGGAGCACCACATGAAATGTTCTCCTCATCAGATAGACTAAAATTGTTTTTTACAACCTGACTTCTGTTACTTAAGAAACTCAATATCCACAGAATGTGTATTGGATCTACTTCCTGTTTTAATAGTATGTTAATTAATATTAAGTGGTCAACTAAATCGAATCCCTTCCTCATGTCTAAGATTGTAATTATTACTTTGGTTCCAGGTGTTTAGAGTGATTTTATTATAAATTCATTTAATTTGGTGAGATAATGAGCGGTTGATGATTTTTTTAGACTACCAAATTGACTTAGATTGATTTAGGAATTCAAATAAGAGTATAAATGATCAAACATAAAACACTCCGTAATTTGAAAAAAATATCAGTTTGTGTGTTAGACCTTATGTCATTTAAGGATTTAAATGCTACTTTTTTTTAGTAAGGGTGTCACAAACCCTTTTTTCCAGCTTGAAGGTACTATACTAGTTTGAAAAGATAAATTTATTATATTAGTTAAAATAGAGAAATAAACTCAGAAGCTTTCTTAATTAGATAAGGTGACAGATGTCCAGGAATATTACTTTTACTATTTTTAAGTTTCGAGATAGCCAAGCTTACTTTCTCTTCTGAAATAGTTAACGCTTGGCTGGACTCTGGTAACGGATTGAGATAAATTTTATTCACGCCTGGATACGAATTACAATTTTTTGAAAAATGGTAGTAAATTAAATTAAGGATATCTTGATCACTTTCATCGGAAGATGAAAAAAGAATATGTTTTACTGTATCACATGCATTTTTTTCTTTTTTAAATCGGGAAATTAATTTTACAAATTTAAACCAATCTTTGGAAGTCAGGCTAGAAATTTTGTTACTAAATTTACTTCTCAAATTGGATTTGGAACTAATTAAAACTATTTCGGACTGGATTACTTTCCATTGTTCATTTTTTTGATTTCTGAACTTAGTTTTCTTTCTCATTAGTTTTTGGATTTCAAAAGTCATCCATATTGGATCTGACTTACTAACTTCAATTTGTTGAATTGGAAAGAATTGGGAATAAGTGGTGGACAAGAAGTTGTTAAATAACTTAACTTTGTCATCTATACTATTAGAATGAACTAACTGACTAATGTCATAACTATGAAGACTGTTAATAAATAACTGTTCATATTCTTCTCCTTTGGCACAGACTGAAATTGTTTTATTTTTTTTTCTAAAGTTTAAGAACGTTTGTGGTTATATTGACACTACTACATGTAGCTGCTATCGACGTTGATTGAACTGCTTCCAAAGCTTCCAGTGTACTCTTGCTGGGGGTTTATTTTTATCCAGCCCTGTCGACAAACAGACGGACAGACGGACGGACGGACATCAAGGAGATGATAAGCTTTAATGCCTGTTTATATAGCCGAGCCAATAAGTGAACAAACTAATTAACTTATCTTATTTCTTACTTCATAGAAATTTGAGCATGAGTTTTGGGAGGTATTCATCCGATCCGCAATTCTTTCAACCTGGAAATTAAAATATTTACTACACACTAAATAGTCCGATTGAGTGGGAGTGATATCGAATTGTTTTGCTTACCTCTACAGACAAACCTTCGCTTAAATTACTCACTATAAATAAAACCTGTAATACAGCCATTATTAAATCAAATCGTAATTAATAAATAGACTTCTTAGAAGTAACAAAAATGTAAGATCAATTGAAATAGTACAACGGCTATATCTCAAAACTTTTTACTCTTATTGTATGTTCCCTGGGTCGGGAGCTCAATTCAAATTTCGCCCGCCTTTGCCTTTAAGGCAATGTTAAAACCTAAGGGCGCGAAAAAATTTCCGGCTCACGACCCAGGGAATGGGCAATAGCAGTCTCGTTCAAAATTCACAGATGGCTACTACATCTATGTTAACTGTGATTTGCAGGTGCCGTCTCCCACAATATCTGTGAAGTTGTACACTTCGTGTGGTTTGCTGCTATCGTAATCCAAATCTGGTTTGTCAACGATCTACCTAAATTCGGTAAGTTGTCATGGTAACGGAAGTAATCACAGCCCCTCCAAATATGAACCACACTTTTTGGGGCCTCATCCATCGCTGGGGGCATACGACCCATCGCAGTGGGAAACACCTGGCGGCTCCTAGATTTTCAAGAGTTTTCCAGACCAAAGTTTTTTCCAATGTTTACAAATTACAAACAAAAGCAGACCAATTTTTTTAACAAACAATTTATTTTATTCCGGTGACCATTCTTTTCTCTGCTTTTTACGTCTCATGGAGCGTTTAGGTGGTTCAATTACATGTTCTGTAATGTCGTGACTCCTATTGGAGTCAATGGCCTCACCACCTGCTTCCTGTGCACCTGAAACTAGAAAAATGCACTAAATTAGCTCAAATTACATTTTCACTTGCTTTTAAAACTATTTGTTTAATTCCACCTGCAATAGCCTAGTCTTTCCTAGTCACATTTTTATCAAATTCATCCAGCTCCATATCCTTGTCAGGAATAACGTCAGAATCCTTCACTGATAGCTGGTCGTCGTTGACGGTTCCGGCAGATTTTTCAATGTTGTCGGTTTCCAGTTCCTCTTCTTCCATAACTTGATCAGAGGTTCCGACTTCCACCACCATCTTTTTAACAGGAATCTCGGTGTCACCAAAACTTATAAGCATCGTTTCATTTGAACCTAAACTCAAACACAGAATAATATTTGGCTTTAGAATAGAAATTTTGTGACAAATTTAAATTAGTTTTAATTTTTTTTAAGTTCATTAGTACCTGTGTTGGGTTCAGAACTCGACCCCGGGAGGTTCTGTTGTCCTGACTCTCCGGAACTGTCATCACCAAGACTCAGAGACAGTCCAGCGTTGTTTGCGTTTTGTGTGGTCAAGGCTAGAATGGTGTCAGCCACTGAAATACGTAAGACTAATTAAATTGTATTAACAAACACCTAACCGATTATTAATAGTGTTTTTTAGCTGTCTAGTCGTGTGCTGCTAGTTGTCTTGCAGATAAAAACAGTACAACAGAATATTTCAAAAAAGTGTAAAAAAGTACAGGATAAAAAAGGTCCATTTCTTGGTTGGAAGAAAAAAATAAAAAGGTTAAACCTGTTTTTGCTATATATTAGTTTGGGTACGAGGTTTATGCTTATATTTAAACACATGATGGAAGAAACTTCATTACCACGATGCTTTCCTCTACTTCAAAGACGAGAAATAAGTCATCGTGAATCAAGAGCCAATAATAGATAAATGTATAACTGTTACCAATTAGTTACAATTTAGAATAAGGTTTTACATTTCTCGTAAGTAGTGGATACTATGACCGCTACCCCAAATATGAGGTGGTCCCGATTTCGGGCACCCTAGCGGGGACAGATTCTGCTATAGATCTGTAATAAAGAGACAAACTTGACCGTTTCCATCATATATTCCTTTCATTTATATTTGACTGGGCCGAGAGGAGACGTACAACCCTCTGACATCTCGATCTAAACAAAGGTAAAGGTTTGACTTTTTATTTTTTGAAAAATCCTTTATAAACTTAATGTTGGATCTGCGAGTAATTTGATAGTTTTAGGATTAAGTAAATTGTAAGACCAATTGTCTGGTCCAGGTCTGGTCTAGTTTTGTAGTAGTATTGAAATAATATGTTGGATAGTCTGGACCAGTGGGCTGGTCCAGGTCTAGTCTTGGTCTTGAAGTCTGTGGTTAATGTTAGTCTAAATTATTGATAAATGTATGTTTCTTGTTCGGAGGAATCACTTCTTCCCCGTCAGCCGTCGTGAGCAGTTCAGTTATTGTAGTCGCTTAAGAAAGTAAAAGTGAGGACCAGTTAGTCTTGTTATTTTTTAAGAAGTTAACTGAATAAAGTCGGGAAGAAGTCAATTTTTTGATATTTAATTGCTGAAGTTGTATCATCATTTACTGACAGTTGTGTGAGTCTTGTTGTTTCTCATCAAACATTTCTTTCACCTGAGCCAGAAGCAGTTGGTGAGATAGTGAGACTTGTTTTGAGATTTAGAAAAGCAGTTGTAAGGAGTTGAGTTGGAGATCTTTTGAGGACTCTTTGACCCTTAAAAGTACATTAGTCTGGATACACTTAAATGTCCTGGTGACCCCTTGAAGTTTAGTTGGAACAGCCAAATCGAACACGTGACGATACTTTTTCGGGTAGATCAGCCCCTCGTCATTTAACACTTAACGAGCTTAAAGGGTAGATTTAAATTACTATTAATTTATTTAAATCTCTGACAGCATCCGAAGCCTCCTAAAAATGAGAACACGTGCATCAATGTGTAATGAAGGAGGATAAAAGGACAATACTACAAAAAAATAAAGATGAACAAGGGACTTCCCCTTCTTCTATCGCCATCGTCAGTGGATCAGGAAGTCCGTCTGGACACGATCTTCGTGCATCCATCTTGAACAAATTAGAGGGCATTTCAGAGGAGAATGTAAGGATATTATTCCATTTTTTCCATCTTAATAATATTGAGGACTAATCTTTCCGTCTCAACTGAGATTTACATGAGGTTCCTTTATTTATCATCTGCAGATGAGGGCATTAAAGACGGAAGTGTGGTGGTTAAAAAGGCAACCAATTGTAACTATTCATCTTCCAGAACTCATGTCACTCCTCCGTAAACTGTTCGACACGAAAGAGGAGGATTAACTATTAAAAAATGTTTTTCTGTTAAAATTAAGTAACAATAAAACCTTATATTGTATTTTAATCACACTGTCTCACGGACAATTCTACAACATTTAAAGTTAAAGGGAAAATGAAGTGTAATGTAACCTTAGTTTCAACACAATCCAAATTACAAATTACAAATAAATCCAATCAGGCTATTTGGTCCATTCATACTTCCAGATCTTCTAGATCGAAGCCTTGATTGAGATTGAGATTAAGGGTGTCTGGTGGAAAGATGGGTCAAATTGAGGCCATAAAAGTGCAATTTGCCTAAGATCAGATGAAGCCAGACCATGTCAGGCAAATTAACCGCAATTACAGTCATAAACGCGAGTATATACTTTTATAAAACACATCTGTAACGACATATAATTTGATTTTTCTGGTTGGATGTAATCCATGCTGCAGTTGTGTTAATCAACATTGCGGGATAGTTGTTCTATTTTTTGAATGGTCATATTTAATTCGGATGGTTTGAATAAGGAATATTTGGGGGCATCGGAGAGGTTAGAGATGGATAACTCCATAGAATCCAGACTAGCCATCTCCTCCCACATAATGCGATCATGTAGCACAGTCCCACACCGTTTCGTTTGACACACATTTGCATTCATGAATTTGTGTAATGTGTCATTAAAATTTTCTATCTGAGACGACAGCTCAACAGACCCAGTGGTTGTAGAATTTAACAAATTTTCATAATGTTTGATTTTCGATTGAAGCAATTTAATCTCCATTAGGGATGTGGACAGTTGAAATTCCAACATATTTCTATCAGAGGTCAGATTTTGCAAGTTTTGATCAAAAACGGTGATGCTGTTACCTATTATGGTATTCAGATGTTGCAACCTTTTATTTTGAGATGTCATTACACTGTCTTTCAGTATAAGGTTGTCCCGCTGACAAATTTCTAAATCTTCCTTACATGTCAAGTAATGAGACTTAATGGTTGTATGCTCCTTAGACAAATTACCGAAAAGGGAAATTTGTTCTGGGCATGTAGACAATATAAATTCCAAAGCATTATCCCTGTTCATGAACGTTTTGGTTTCTAAGTTTTTAGAATCCAATCTTGCGTTAACGATTGCAGTTGAATTCTCGTATCTGTCAGCTCTCCCAGCACAAGTTAGGAGATTGGAATTCAAAATTGTAATCTGTTCATTTAAATTTTTGTTTTCTAAGCCTTTAGCCTCAAAACCTTATTTACAGGCTTAACTCAAGTTCTTAAAGTGGATAGCAGCTTCAGTGCACGATAAAATAGTCAGATTAAAGGTTTTAATCTGCAATGTCAATACTTTGGATTCCAACGTTTTCCCTTCCAGTGAGGAATTGCAAGTTTGAGCTGAACTTAGAAAATGAGAAGCCGTCTTAGTACATGCTGTGAAGTTTGACTCCAAGGCCTCAATTTTCAGGGTGAACTTGTTAAATTCCTGCAAATCTTCGTCAAGATGAGAACTATAAGTTTCAGTCAAATTCTCCAGGTATGCTACTTTCTCTGTGCTTGCCACAAAAACTTTCATTCATTCACTAATCTCCGTGGCAATTACAGCAAAATTACAGCAGAAAAACTGAATAGTAAAATTTAAAAAAGCTTTTTTTTTCTTTTTTTTAAATATTTAAATGCTTTAAAACCTAAGAACGTCGATTTGATAGTTCCAATCCACTCGAGTAGAAGATTCAGCTCCTGCCCTGCCGTCAGATTACTAATGGTAGTGGCTCTGCTGCTTGGGCTGGATCTGAAATTAAAAGAAATATTTTTTTTAGAATAAAATACATTAAAATATGAATCCTACAAACTTTCAAAAACATCATTTAAATTTAAATAAAGCCTAGCAATTGCCAAATCCAATTGAGCTGGGGTTTAAGAGCCTCGTTTTGCTGTTACTTTTGCCGAACTGAGTCCCGGAGTTTCCGAGATGAAACCCCAACAACGAATATTCTTTCATGAATCACGATTTATGAAAATGTTTTAAACTGCGGTGAGCTGCCTTTGCAACCTCAAGCTGGTGTCGAAGGTCATTATTTTCCAAAGTCAGATGGACATTTTTGTCGTCCATGTCTCTGTCGGCAGCAGATTCCTCCCTCAACTGCCGACGGAGGAAATTTTTATTCCTGAAGTTGGAGGATTTATACTAACCCATCCCTTTTCTTACATAATGCATGTATTTTAAGATCTTCGATAGAAAGGATTAAATTAAAAACTGACCTTTTGACAAAATTTCCTCCGAAACTTGAGATATTGGCATCTCCTTGAAATCCTTCTTAGCCTCTTGTGTTTCTGATTTATGGATTTGCCCCTTTTTAAACGATTTCTCAATTCTTTTCCCCTACATTTATTCCTTTCATACTTTACACCTGGAAAATATAATTAACTCTTACTTCTTTCCCACACTACAGTTTGGAATTGTTAGGCGATACTTTTCGGGACTTAAATCAGGCAGAGCAATAGTGTTTTTCATTTCTTTTAACATTACCAGTAAGCATAGATTTGTATTTACAAAATGAACAGTTGAATAGTTTACCTTTGTGAATTTTCATGTGGTTATATCTTGACCCACGATTTTTGAAAGAACTTGAGCAAAATTTGCACCAACGACTAACGGGGATTGAATTTGGTCGTGGAAGTGCAACAAGTTGGCTGGACATGTCAAGGGCCTCAGAATCTTGATTGATCTGATCGGCCATGGGGGCTGAGGCTGTTTCATTAACTACATCTTCAATGTCTTGAGACTTTTCAGAATCTTCATTTATCTGATTGGCCATGGGGGCTGGGGCTGTTTCACTACCTACATCTTCAATAATTTGCGAGTCCTCAGAATCTTCATTGATCTGACAGGCCATAGGGGCTGGGGCTATTTCACTAACTACATCTTCAATGATTTGCGAGTCCTCAGAATCTTCATTGATCTGACAGGCCATATGGGCTGGGGCTATTTCACTAACTACATCTTTAATGTTTTGCGAGTCCTCAGAAGCTCCATCACTCACAGTAGACCGTTGTACATGAAATTCATCATCTACTGGGTTGCCATCCACAGTGTGGTCAATGTACGTTTTCAGTTTATCTGAAGCAATGCAAATAAATGTCAAAATTCCGAAATGTCTTGGTGAAATTCCTAAATTCCATGTTAAAAATTCATATCGAAATTACGAAATTCCGAGATGGGAAGCAGCCATGGTTGGGTTAGCTTAGAGTATATATAATATCTAGAGGTGAAAAGAGTTCAAAAATCATGGAAAAAAAAGCGATTTGCTTCATTTTTTTGCGGGGGTAGATTTCGCCATAGAAACGTATGTAAACGCATACACTTAATTTTGCTGACCTAGATTTTTTAGTATGCGTTTACATACGTATCTATGGCGAAATGTACCCCCGCAAAAAATTGAGATATTAACGAATTTTTTCCCGTGTTTTTAGCCAGTTTGGTCGGGCTTTTCACCTCCAGATATTTATATGGTTTAATACTCTAAATTGAAAAGTGGGAGGAAGAAAAAAAATTAAAAAAATGGATAATTTTCCGCAATCTATGTCACCTGAAATCTTTAAAACATGGCAATTTCAAAGGACGTACTTAAGAAAAATCATGCGTCCCAAATACCGAAGATATTACCATTTTCGCCCTTATTATTGACACCTTTATTACCGTGTTGTGGAGAGGTATGTTTAAGTAGTTTTTAGCGTTACATTTTTCATGTGCTAAATTTTATGAAATTAAAAAAATATTAAACTTTTTTAAGGTGGAACATGAAGGAGTTCAGTACGAAATCACAAATACTTGTAGCTTCGATAATACATTAGTTATTCTAAACTGTATGTATAATACAACATATTATGGCCGTCAATATATTGATTCATGGCGACGTGCTGGAAGTCAAGTAGAAAGACATTTAGATCGAATATTTAGTGCAATGAAGCGCGGTGATTACAAAAACGAAAAATCTATATGGGTCTTCAAAATCGGTGGAATGAAATTGCCTACTAAAGGGAGTGTCATGGACGCTTATGGGTCGGAACAAGAAAGGGGTCTCACAAAATTGCAGTTTACCAAAAGCTACAAATGTGAAAACTTAGAATGTCCAGTAACAAAGATAGAAGTGGTGGATAGTTTTAATGATTTTGCTATGGCAGATCCTGAATCATTTAGTTTAACCATTGATTCCATATGTAAAAAATCCTGTCCAAATGAATCTTGTTTTCCACACAATGCTTACACCAGTTATAATTTCAACAACCGAGAACCAGGAATCATAGCGTACACTCTCACGACATCACAGAATTTCAAGGATTCTATGATTCCTAAGTACGAAATCATTAAAGATGTTAAGTATATAGTTTTCGCCTACACGTTGGGCAGAAATCGATATTTTTCAGTTTTTGTTACTAATAAAGGCAAATTAATTTATGATGGCAAGCGGAGTGATAAATTGAGGCCATTCAAGGCAATTTCTGGTGATGCCAGAGTTAATTCAGTATGGCTTGTCAAAAGTGAAAGCCAATTGTAAATTTTAAAGAGTTCATTGCAAACTAGATTACCTATTACATAGTTTACAAACCTATTACATAGTTTACAATTATTGCTAAATAATATTTCGGGTTGTTCGATTCTGCTCGTTTTAATTTAATAACCAAGATAGTCGGGATTGTTTGAATTTCATGTAATTTTATTAATTTCTATTCAAATAGGATTCATAATCTTCTAAGTGCTCCCTTATAAATACTGTTTTACTTATTTCCTAGTTTACGATTATTGCTAAATAATAGTTCGGGTTGTTTGATTATACTCATTTTAATTTAATAAACATGATTGTTGGGATTGTTTAAAATTCATGCATTATTATTGATTTCAATTCAAATAAGATTCATTATCATCTAAATGCTCCCATATAAATCCTTTACGATAATGATACAACTTGTGCCACTGATACAACTCAGGAGTAATGATACAACTTGTGTCACTGATACAACTCAGGAGTAATGATACAACTTGTGTCACTGATACAACTCAGGAGTAATGATACAACTTGTGTCAC
>JAQFZA010001111.1:0-10737 GCA_034695115.1 Desoria olivacea
GGCTCGTCGGCAGATCTGCTGCTGGACTTGGGTTGACAGATTATTCATCAGCGGGAATCATAAAGCTCTATTCCCAGTACAAGTGCATTGTGGAACTACCTGCGGACTGCGATTCTTTTCTCTCTGTGTCGTGGACATTTGTTTATCTCTTTATCTTCGATCTTGAGCGGAGTTATCCACAAGAATCATCACCCTTCACGTACAGTTTTACGGACTTCGGATTTAATCCAGACATTTTAACACTTCAAACAAACCTAGGCAGGGAACAAGTGAAAATGCTGTAAAAAAATTAACTTTGCAAGCACGAGGGAACGTATTCATTATTAGCCAAATTAAGGAACTCAGTTGACTGGAAAACAATGTCAGAGAATTTGAACAAAAAGCCCCCGAAAGGGATCTTGAAATCATCGAGTAGCTTTGATACCAACAAGGGTCCTAACCCCTTTGCCACACCCCGAAACTCGATCACCAGTTTGGGCCCCGGACCCGCTCCCGACTTCGGTGGCAACATTCTGCCTGAAGAAGAGGACCCAATCAGCCCGTCAGGAAGGAAGAGCTCGTAAGATTATATTTCACTTTCCTACCTACCTTCAGTCGCAACAATTCAGGAGACGTTATTTATTACGACTGGGGTTTCACTAACGAAGCTGGAATGACTTGGTTTGTAGAAAATGTGCAAAATTTGACGAGATGAACATTCTGGAAACGCTTCACCCAGCTGACAAAGACTACGGTCACATGAAGATAGAGGTATTTTTACACGTTTAACCATTGTGCTCTTTCGCTTCATGTCATTTTTTAAAAGAAAGCAAGCCAAAAAAGTACAAACCTTGAGGATAATCGAATGGACATTTAAATTCCGTGTTTACATTTGTCATACGTACTATGTAGGAGCCCAAGACCCCTTTCAATTACTACGAGGATGGAGAAGAGGACCTTCAGTCGGCTGAGGATTCTCAGAAGAAGCGACACACTAGTAAGACACCCTTGTAGAGCTATTATTGAAGATATTGAAATCACAAATTAATAATTCTTTTATAACTTCAAATCTAGTAAGTACTAAGATTTCTGTTTGTGTAACGTTATTAGGTCATCAGCATAAGAAGCCTCATGAAATACTCCTTGACCCGGAGGAACTGGCCAAGAAGATCAAAGAGAAGGGAGTCGATCTGCCAAGTTTTATGACGGACAATGCAGGGGACGAGGGGGGCAAGAGCGACGAAGAGGATGATCCTGAATGTAAAGGTTAGCAATCCGAAAAGGATCTTATCGGCGGGTGGACGTTGCATTTTGATAATCGGCAAATTGTTTTTAATTGACAGAAAAGCAAGTAGTGTTTGAGTCAAAGCGAAAGGCCCACTACAATGAGTACTTTGCGGTGAAATTGGCCAGGCAGTTGATGGAGAAGGAGACGGACGAAGATGACGAAGAGGAGGGGAAGGGCGAGGAGGAGGAAGATGGGGACAAATTCATTCCGGAAGAGGAAACTGAGGTCCTGGCCGACGTTGACGAGGCAGTAGTGGACGAAAGTGCGGAGATGAAAGATGTCACGGATTTGTAAGGCGCAGAGTTGAGGATATTTCCGAGGATGCTTCTGCAAATTCTCTCTGCTGAATGTTTGGTTGTGGTCATTAGAACGTGTTGAATTTTAGGAGAATGAAACTATTGCTTATTCAAGTGGTCTGAGACTATTAGCGTGTTAGTTAATTAAGTTGTGTACCTGTTCTGTCTTTAGATTCTACTAAAGTAGTAGGGGCAGTTGACCACGAACTCACGCGACTCTCTAAAAATAAATTCCCGTTTTTTTGTGATTCTATTGTCGTCCTGAAATCCTAACCGCAGATGTGTAAGTTCAAAACATGTCCATTTATCCAGTCATTCAATTATTAACCTGCCCAATGCAAACTTTAATCCTTGGGCCTAATAATTACCGTTTTCATGTTCACATTAAATGTTTAAATCTGAGCCTGTGTTAATAAACTATGTCATCGTCATCATTACCATTCAAAACTTTAGCCACACCAGACATTTATTCGCTAATTTCGGGAATGATTTCATTTCTAAAATTATTATTTTAGGTCAAGGAATGAAATGCAAGTAGGAAAATGTTATCACTGCTTCTGAATTCGTTTTTCATCCTCGAATTTGATTTCCGACAACAGCTTGGCTCTCTCATGCTTCACGAACTCCAAACGCGCCTCCTCCTCCTGGCTTTTGATCCCAGCCATCTCCAACGCTGCAAGCTCCGCATCCTTCTCCGACAAATTTCGTCGCAAGTGCCTCTGCCTGTACAAAATCATTTTACTTCACCAAATTCCCCTGCAATTATTATTTATATTTATGTAGCCATTATCGTCCAAAACTCCGAACCTGATATCAAAGGTAAGAGACTCGAATTCTCTTGCGTTCTGATGATGAGGTCCACTCGATAATGCTGGGTTCCCAAACCTAAGGAGTATTTGCTCCAGATCTTCAATATACACCCTCCGTTCTTCTGCTAGCTTAAGAATGGCTTCAAACTCTTCGGAATGCCGTTCAAGTTCCTTCACGAGGCTCTACAAAAGGAAGTCAAATTGATCCTCAAAATGGTAAACTAATGAATAATAAAAGAAACATTGTGAAATGACGGTCGGACAGACAGGAGGGGTTCGATACTTCCAACAGATTTATTAATTAGTAGTAGGTCGTTACGTTTTTTCTTCCTTATGAGAAGCCGGCACTGGATTAATCGTGATAAATTGACCACATTATTATTATTATTATTGATTCCTCATCCATATTTTATCATATTCTCCGGATTTATCGTTTAAATCGCAAATATGCATGCAGACTGGAATAGTGAGACTTCACACGATATGCACCAAACTTAACCTTTTTACACACACAGTTTCAGATTAGCATTATTATTATTAGTGTTAGGAATATGTTTTGTAAACAACACAGACTCGTTAAATCATTTCCTAATAAAATGACTACGTTCACACAATAATAGCACTCAACCGTTTCAGCACAGATTAACTACTCTCTCCCTTGTACACTTAAATACATGCTATCCTAGCTAGGCGGTAGTTATTAGTCTCGAGACTTGTTAACAAATGACATGACCCGAACCACCCGATACACAAAAATCAATTTCCATTCACATTGTCCCCTTAACTCACAATAAAAAAATAACATCCTCGTCTTCAGTTTTTCTTGAATAAATAATAATACTTCTTTTTACGTATGAACACTCATGATCAGACACTGGCAGTGCATGCGAAATCATTTCCCCTCACATTAAGGAACCAAAAGTGACACACACATAATTGATATAGAAAAGTTAACAATACAAATTACGGGAATTCATATACAAACTCAGAGCACCAGTCTGTTTAATGAACTATTCACGGTGCGGTATGTAATATGTGTGTGTGCTGAGTGGATAAGTGTTTCACACAATTCTAGTAACGACGAAGAGGATATGATTTATTATGCACAGAACTCTAGACTGAAATTCCCCGTAAAACTTGAAAAGAATCCCGACTTCGCAGTGTATTCGAAATATTCCAAAATCTGGTGGAGTCATCAGTAGTTTTATAGCAGCAGCAGCGGTCTACACACAATCTTCCCACTATAGGCTTATCCAGAAGTAGCAGCAGAGGAGGAGATGAGAGAGATCATCATCAAGAGAAGGAGACCAATTAGTTTAGAAAATGAAGCACAGGGTTTATTAGAATAAGGATTTCAAGAAACCGGCTGGACCCTGTTGGGCACACAAACGTTACCTTCTTGTTAAATCACACCACACATACTGCTGTTAGTCAAAACTTATCACGAAGAAGCCAACCAATGAATTAATTAATTAACCAATTAAATCGAACGTACCTGCTCGCTGGCAGCCTTCTGTCTTTCTGCGCGAAGGGCTCTGAAATTAAACCAAGCGCATTCAGTTAGGACTTCAGGACAAACAATATAAGTTCAAAATCAGAGAAAACTTACTCTTGAAGCTGTTGGATGGCCCGATCTTTCTGATTTTGTTCTTCCTGCGACATTTTCATAAGCTGAAGTAAGCGTTCCATTTCCGCTTGTGTTCTCGACGCCTCCTCTCTGACTTTCTCCATCTCCTTCTGCATCTCCTTGTCCGAGCTGACATTGACGGCTTGGGAGCTGGCCGCAGTCTTCTTCGCCTCATTCAATTGTCCTTGCATATCGTTAAGTTTCTTTTCTCTATCACGAACCATTTTCTGAATCTCGTCACATTCCGTCTCCTTCTCCAAGTACATCTGGCTCACGCTGTCCAGCTTGTGCCCCAGCTCGTCTAATTGCTTCCGTAATTTACTCACCTCCGCAGCGTCACTGGAGGTGGACTGTAGTTGCCCGTGAACTTGCTGCATCTCCATCTGCAAACAATTTTATATTTCAAATCCTTATCTAATGATGAATGGGAAATCGTTGCCCACGACGACAGCTTACCTTTGACTTTTCGAGTTCCGTTACAAGCGCCTCGACTTGATTCTGTAGCCTACCGACTTCTTCCATAGACTTGGCCCTCAGTTTCTCAAACTCGGATTGGAAGGACTTCTCCCTTTCCTTGATTTTGCTGTCAACAAACTCTTGGGCTCGCTTCTTCTCATCCTGAAGCGTTTTTCGAAGCTTCCCGATCTCGCCCTCATACTCGCCTAATTTCCCTCTAAGCATTGCCACCTCCTTGTCTTTTTCATCGGACTGGACTCTGGAATTCAGTTCTTTTTGGAATTGTACTAACAGTTCTTGGCTCTTTTCTAATTGCGTCACTAGCTCGTCCCTTTCCGAAGTTAATTGCATCATTTCATGCTCCATCTTCGACATTTGCTTCTCGTACTTGTCCTGCTGATTTTTATAGCGGTCTAGTCTCTCCTGCAGCTTCTGTTGTTCCTTCACCTGTAAATTCAGAAAAGTTAATGAATAAGGTTATTCGTGCATTTACAGACTAACTTGGCGACAAAATCCAAGCTGGACAATTACCTTGTAATTCATTTCCTGAACCTTCTCCTCAAACAATGATTTATGGCGTGTCAATTCATTCATTTTCTCTTCCAGGTTCTGCCTCAGCTTACCATTCTCGGACTGTAATTTTGCAAACGCCTCTGGAGGCGGGTTGGCTTGTTGCTGCTGGATTGAAACTTCTAATTGTTGCCGGAGTTGCTTCGTCTCCCCAACCTGCTTGTCAAATTCTTGCTTCATCTTCAAAAGTTCTTTGGACTGCTTCTCAATGGTCGCTTTGTTGGTTGTGATTTCATTCTTTAATTTGTCAAACTCCGACGTGTCCGTCTTCACCTTGTCCTGTTGCGAACTCAAGTCTGTTTTCAATCTCTCGAACTCCTTCGTCTTCTCCTCTAATTGCTTCTGCAGTTGGGCCAGTTGCCTAGCTTTCTCCGTCAGCTCGGCTCGAACTTGATTCATCTCTTTGCACTTCTCGTCGAATTGTCCCTTGGATTCTCGGAGCTCCTTATTCCTTGCTTCTAATTCTGCACGGATTCGATTAATTTCTCGAGACTTCTCCTCAATCATCTCCTGCTGGTTTTGCCCCTGGCTACTTCGACTTTCTAGTAAGACTTGGTGCTCTTGATTCAGTCGCTTCAAGTCGGATTCTAATTTGTATCTAATTTCTTGGACTTCGGCTAACTCATTCGCTTGTCTCTCTCCTCTACTTCTTAGATGCTGCATGTCTACCTTGTACTTTTCTAGTTCCTCTGTTATATATTCTACTTGTTTCTTGTACTTTTCTACGTTCAGCTGCAGGATTTTTGTTTCGTCCGAACTTGTCGGCAGACTTTGCTCTAGTTGAGATAGTTTGTGCTTCATCGAAGATTCCGCTTCTTCTATTTTCATTAACTTGGATCGGTTTCTTTCCAGCTCCTTTTCAATCAATTGCTTCTCTTGCTCTAGCTCTTCGCATTTCGATTTACTTCTAGACAGCTCGGCTTGCAGGCGCGCGTTGGATTGGGAAGTTGAATCCATTTCTAAACGGATTCGATTCAGCTCGTCTGAAAAAATCATTTACATTTGCATTCATTAGAATCAAAACTCAATTACAAAGACGTGTAGCTAACCAATCGTTTCGGTTTTACTACAACTATTGCAGAAAGGGACTAGAAAAACTTCAATATGGGGCACAGTGATAAAATTTAGTCGAAGAGTAAATTTGACCTTGAAACCATTTGGATCTACTGCGAGCATAGGGGAATTTACCCCTGGAAGCTATTCTCTTTCACAAGACAAGCCTCATTTTAAGGTTGAACATTAGAAGCGCAAAACGAAGTCAGAAATAGAGGTCGAAGCCGGTTGGGACTTTGGGAGGATTATACCGATCACTTTGGCAAATGTTCAATATTTTAAAACCATCGCCTTTTATTTCTTTGCAATATATTTGAAACTTCTGATTCTAATTACTTTTTCCTGCGAATATTTAGCAAATATTACGCGATTTCTTCTGCAAAATTTGGCGAATACAACAAGAACTATTCATTTGCTATTTCCTGCGAATGTTTGGCCATTTCGAATTTTGCAAACATTTTGCAGTTGTTTGCCTATGGAGAGTAATTTGCAATTTCCTGCCAATGTTTGCAGATATTGTGACTTTATTTGCTGCAAACATTTTGCAATTTTGGCAGATGGTGAATATTTGATCAACTTCTGTCGGTTAATTTGTCTCATGCTCCAACAAAATGGTTTAAATAAATGTACAGAGTACTGAATGTACCAGAGTGCTTTTCCTGGGAAGCATGAGCCCTTCCATAGACGGTATGGAGGCGATCCAGTTCCACTTGCAACTTTGCGATTTCTTCCCCCTTAGCATCCTTCTCTCTCTTCAATTCAATCGCCAACTTCTCCAGCTTCTCTCGATTAAGATCTGCATCGATCTTAGCCCGATCCGCCTCTTCCTTGATCTTCTCCTCTGCATCCTTCAATCTCGTCATCTGCATACAGTTACGGTCGTACACGTCCTGGATCTTACTATTCTCTAGCTGGACTTTAACCAAATTCGAGTTCGTTTTTTCCAAGTCGATCAATGTGGACTCTAATTTAGAGTTTAGGTTTCGAATCTCGAATTGTGCCCTTTCGTACTTGTCACTTGCCAACTCAAGCTCGATCTTTGTTGCGTCTCGCTCCTCCAGCAGTTTCGTATGGGTCATCTGCGTCTTTTCTAGCTTGTCACGGGCAATGTCCAACTCGGTCTGGAGGGTCTCTCGATCTGAGGAGAATTTATTACTTGCCATCAACTGCTTCTCCAGACGATCTTTCATCACATCCAGCTCCGTTTGGAAAGACTCTTTGTCTCTCAGGGACTTGGAATGCTGGGAGCCTAGAACATCTACAAGATTTAAAGAAAACAGCAGATCAGCGTCCCTGTTAAATCTGCTACGTATTATAAGCCACCAAAGTAGTTGAAGCCACTTGCCTAGTCGTTCTTGCAGTCGCTCATTCTCTTGCATAAGTTGTTCCTTCTCCTTTTGAATTCTACTCAACAACATGTGCGTCTTCTCCTGATTTTATAATGATTTTATTTTATATTGATTTTGAGAATATTGTCTGTACCTCGCGCTATAAAAAACAACGCTATAATAAATACTTACTTGTTTGTCCAGAAGCTAAAATACAAAAAACAGTTCATTAGCTCCGTTGTATAGCAGTACATAGCAGTATGGGAGAATAGACATCATAATTTTCTTTACCTTGTCCAATTCCATTTGTAACTGATCCTTCTCTTTCTGAAGGCGAGATTGGAGGCTCTGAAGCTTGTCGAGTTGTACATGGACATTTTCCTGGTCGTACAGAAGCTTGTCTCTTTCATTCTGGAGCTGCATGACATAAACCAGAATTAGCTCAGATTAGTTCTGAGAAATGTGACACCAGAATAAAAGCATTGAACTCATATTACATCCTACACTTAAGTCACTCATCTCTGACAGGCCGTAATATTATAGCCATAATGTCTAAGAATAGAAAATCAATAAAGACGGGTAGTCGTCGGGATGTACGACGAACTCAGAATAGGAACTTACCCTTCTGTTCTCTTGGATGAGTTTGTCAAGCTTTTCCTGAACCTGGAATTTCAAGCAAAAAGCTGTCATTACCTGTGTTCATGTATTTTCATGTATTTTCATGTAAGACTGCCAGAAAAGGCTCACCCTGTCTAACTCCGATTGACATTTATCGAATCCGTTTTGATGTTTCTCGACTTGTAGTTGGTATTTCCCGAGGGACGTCTGGCTTCTCTCAAGGTCCTCCTTCAGTTTGTCATAATCCAAGGAGATCTTGTCCTTCTCTGAGTGCAGCCGACTGACTGCCATTTGACTCCGCTCCAGTTCATCTTTCATGTTGTCGTTTTCACTCTGAGCGCTTTCAAGTTTGGCTTTCAGCCGGTAAATTTCCCCTTGGGACTTTTCTATCTTATCCTGCATCGTCTTGAGTTCATTGTGCGCTCTTTCGTAGTCGGATTGGTTCATCCTCAGCTCAGCTAATCAAAAATTCACACTTTCACACACACCATCACACACAAAGGACTCCGAGATAACGCTTCAGTTACAACTACCCATACCATTATTGCATGGAAAATGTTTACGACTAGCCGTAAATTGAGCACCAATGAACAATCCCTTTCAGAAAACGGTAAAAAAACATGTGAAAGTTGTGCCAACATCTTACCTTGAGATCTACGAAGTTCACTAACTAATTTATCGTACTTTTCCTGCAGTCGGTCCAGCTCAGCACTCCTGTCATAAAAAGTACTCCCTCTTTCAAGAAGCTGAACATTGGACTAAGCAGTTCGAATAAAGTACAACTTACGTGCTAAGGGTATTTCGGCCAAATGTTGTCTGGGATCGTTCCAAATCGGACCTTAGCTTTTCTATTTCCGTCTAAATCAGCCCAGAATTAATCATTCACTTTCAAAGCATTCTTCATCCTGTTCAATTATGAAACTCCTTACAGTTATCTACCTTCAAACGATCGTTCTCGAGCTCATACTTGGTCACTTTCTGCCGATGGGTCTCCCATTCCGAACTCGTCTTCCCCACCTCTCCTTGCAGACCTTCTAATTCCGCCTTGGATTTACCCAGATCCGACTGAGACTGGTCCAGTCTCGCCTCCATCCGTTCCTATTCAATTACCATACCTCTGTCATTGTCCCCCTACCAACTTATAACTTATCGGTAAAGTAAAAGGGACCAACCTTTTCAGCGATTGCTCTCTCCAACCGAACGCCCAACTTTTCCAGCTCCGATTCCATGGTGTGGATTTTCATTTTATATTCTGCGACTTCCCTTTCATGAAGTTCCCTTTCTTCATGTTTTTCAGACTCGGCACGATCCCTTTGATCTCTAAGTTGGTGAATCTGTTTCTCTTTGTCCATTATAGCGTCCTCCAGGTTACTCAAGGGCAAGGAGATCGGATCCATGTGTGACTGCGGGCCATGATGAGAAGGTCCCATTTGCTGTTGGTATTGAGCCAACCTATACAGAATAATAATACAGATGACATAAGGACACACAATTTATTCCACTCACGTATACAGCAGAAGTTTGACAGTTTCTTCGGAGAACTGACAAACGGGAATTCCAATAAAGGCACAAAATAAAAACTTGAGAGAATAAAACTTACCGAGCTCTGGCCATGTCAATCTGGTTATCTTTTTCTTTCAAAAGATCCTCCAGATTTTCGATCTTCCTTTGCAGAACATTAATCTTCCGGTCTTTGATTTCCATCTTCTCCAAATTCTCATTAAACTCTGCGGCCATTCGATTTCTATCTTGATTTGCTTGCAGAGCCACATTTGTCTTCTTCTCAATAATTCGATTCTTCTCCTCGATCCTCTGCCTCAGTTCCTCAACCTGTGACAAATTAAATCAAGCCCCTTTACACACCAGGCACTTGGCTGCATCTCTGCTTTTATGATTATTTAATCTTAACTCACACTCACATCAGCTTGTAACATATTGTAATGCTCTTCCTGAGGAAATTAAATACACACATTTGCTTTTCATACGTTGCTCAACATTTCTCCCACTAATCATTTTCAGACAAAAGTCACGTACCTTGGCACATAGGGACTCTTTGAGGACTGCAATGTGCCGTTGGTAGTCCTGCTGCTGCTCTTCTAATGTCTTCATTTTGGCAGTTAGACTGAGGATTTCTTGGTCTCGCTTTTGAACTTCCATCCGTAACTCATCAATCTACAATAAAACAGAATTATTGATTCATATAATTCTAGATTGCGTGACTTCGATTTCTTTCAGACCAAAATCAATTATCGATCGATTATTGGGATACGTATCCATTACACCGTCGGCCTATACTTTTATAAACATTACAAACGTACCTGTTTTTGAGCAAGGATTTGCATTTGCTGCAACATTGCCCTTTCCTCTTCCTTCCCGACTCCCTTCGCCTGAAGCATTTCTAAAAGTTTCTTAATGGACTCGTCACGGGCCTGAAGCGTTTGCTTATGAGATTCCAAGCGTAATTCATATTCTTTGATCGTCTCCCTCAGAATTCGGATTTCCCGAACGAGATGCTCATTTTCGGAGATTAGCGATTCCATCTGACGCTGCATTTCCATCGATGCTCCTGATGATGACGTCATTAAAAGTGTACACCATTTTACATTTAAAAAACAATTCAACATGTTTTATGATTTAACTAACCCCCACGGATTGCTCGAATTCTTAGCTCTTCTTCTAGCTGACGGACCAAAAGGGCTTGTTTCTGGAATTA
>JAQFZA010001112.1:0-10735 GCA_034695115.1 Desoria olivacea
CCGACGCGCTTAAGAAACAAGGCTTTGTTTCCGAACTGATGTTCAACCCTGCCTCGAATCTTGGAGCCTGAAATGTTAAGGAATCCTATACTTTACATTTTAACATTTTCACCATCTCACAGTTTCTAAAACATTCCATCACTTTTTATTGTTTTTCAAAAAAATGTATTACTATAGTACGTTTGTATCTGGATATCTTCAGAAATCCCATCAAATTATTTAAGGTAGGTCTGTAAGCCTATAATCTTTAGCGTCGGTCAGAGAATGTTCTGCTTCATAATTTTTCTGGCGTATTCGATTTTAATTGTTAAACGTTAAATAAATTAATTGCAGTTGATGAAATGTTGACTTTTATTTGTCATGTCTAGAGTAAAGTTTCCTATTGCAGTTACCCGATCATTAACCTGTAGAAGTCTGTGTGATGATAAGATTGTCAAAGTAGGTATCACAATCGGTTTAGTTCCATATTAGAACAAAACAGTACCTAGTATTTTTTTCTGATTTTCTAACCCATTTAAATTTAACTATAATCCATCCTTTCCAAATTCTAATTAACTAGCCGTCCAACCCGACCCGATGCGTCGGAAGACGGATGTTTATTAGAACCAATGTGTTTCCCCACGTCCCGGTCTGGCATTGCAAGTAACTCTGTGCCTGTGGTTTTGAAAACTGAAGTGGACCTAGACGTTCTTTCGGACTTCATGCTAGCATTCTATGAGGGAGAAGATCTGAAAATCTGGCTGCAGCAGGAAAGTCATAAAAATTACGCCCGTATTACACAAGGAGTTGCCGAATTTTGCTGACTGTTGAACCTTGCCTCGAATCGAGGAAATAAAAATGATATAGATTTCTAACGTTACCTTCTATTGGCCGTGTTGTTAACGTGACAAGAACTTTAGTATTTTGTGACTGTGGGAAACTTTTAGTCAGATTATATAGGTTTTAGAAATTGTACATGAAGATTTTGTTTTCTTCACCATGGAACGACTTTTATCTCAAAATACAGTGAATACAGTGAAAATACAAAATATAATATACAAAATATATATTTCAAAATACCTATGTACTATACGAAATTCTTCCGCCGGCCAAACCCGTTCCCAAAGATCAATGACAAAAAGGTTGAGTACCTTTTTTAATAGCATGTACCCCCTCACCTTCTGTCCATTTCACCTATTCGTTTTCAGTATCTTTCTTACCTCTGATCAGTTAAGGAGTTGATTGTCAAGAAACATCTTTGCCAAATATAGCAGAAGCCCTGAGTAAAATTAAAAGTAAATTTCTTACTAAGATCGATACACAGAGTCTAGAATTCTGAGTCATGAGTCTCTTAAGAATCCAAGAAGTCAGTATTTGGGGATTTTTAATCATCCTCAGCTCAACCGGTAAGTGTCGGCAGCGATATCCTCTACCCGTATTTAATTTGGTGGAATAAAAATGGAATGCACGTTCCCTATATTAATATGTTTGGTTTGGTACTTCTTTTTCAGCGATGGCATCTCCCCAGAGAATCCCGTTCATGAGTACAGAGAAACCTACACCAAGCTCCTTCCGGTCATGTGGACCAGATTCGGAACAGCCGAATTATTTGGCAGATAATCAAGATTGCAAGTCTTTCTTAATTTGTTCGGGGGACTACTACGTCCATGTCAAATGCCCTGTGGGTCTTCATTTCAGTCAGGACAAGGTTACATGTACTTTTCCGGAGGATTCTGGCTGCTATGAAAATGAAATTTTAGCAAGGAACATGTAACCACGTTTGGATATTGCAATATTGATTTGTTAATTTTTGTTGCTATTCGAGGTTTGACGGTTTGGAGTTACCATTTTTTTCTTCTTACACCCCTGTAGAGAATTAACGTAATAGGGTCGTGGAGGGATAGAATAGGAAGTATAACTATTTATACACTGTATTTGACCTTGGTTAAGTCAGAATTTAATTTTAATCCTATTAGGTATAATTAGGATTATCCTAATGCCAAGTCTTAGTCTGGATTACTCTGGATTGCAAAGACCGGGGCTACCTTGAGGTTAATAACAACAAATTATCTGGTATTTGAAATTGGTAAGCCCTGAGCAGAACAGAACAGATTGTTTTACTTTAAGAAGGAGTTGTACAATTTGTTAGTGCAGTTACAGTTGCAATAATTACGGTTGACTGTAAATACCTTCAAGGGTTTTTTGTTAATGGGGACACGAATGTAAAATGTTTTCATAAAAGTATTAAATAGTTGTGTATATTAAATTAAAAATGTAACTTTATATTTCTGAAACTCTAAGGATTTTTATTTCTGTAAAGTTCAATGCCCCCGACTATTTCTGTTGTAGGGAAACGAGAATGATCGACACTATATAAATTGACTATTGACCAACAATTTTGGTAAGGTATTGGAGTTTCATTTAAGTTGGTGAGAAAGAGACCTATCGGTTTGTTTAGCAACATCTAAAAAAAGGTTCTGACTGACACCCTGTCAGTCAGGATTAACATTTTTTCCCTTTTTTGTCACAAAGTTGTTTTAAATTGAACTCTGACAAAGTGCAACAGATAATAAGCTAGAAATTGTATAGGGTTAAAACGATAGGCAATCATTCGTTTACACAAGTAAGTATAGTTTTCAAGATCCCCAGACTTAATAATCAGTAGCGTGTTATGTATGCTAATTAGCTGATTTGGAGTAAAGTTTAATTGTAAGTTAGTAGGACATTTTGTAAGAATCGAAATTGGTAATTGCTGCGCTAATGTTCGCATTTTGTCTTTAATCAGTACGATTTCAATAAATATCAATCAAACAATGAATCAATATTATGGTTTCAGGAAATCTATATGTGTTCAATAGTTTTATCATTAGAGAATTTCTTAAAACTCATTACCATAGTATGGCCAGCCAGAAAATTAAACAGTATTTATTCATCTTATTACAACAATAGTTGGGCATGGGTCACATTTAGATTAGAGCTGGAATTAAAATATGAAGATCAGCGGATTAAATACAAACTTCTTATGAAGAATCTTACTATCTTTCTTCTCAGTTGAAAATATAGATGATATCTCATATTGGAGACAAAGTCGTTTCAATGCCAAATATGTCATAATCATGAAGCATCCATAGCTTCTTTTAGCTAACTCAAAGCCAAACCGACATTGGTTGTTGATTCCCACGCTGGAGAAAGTCGAGAAAGAAGGTTTAAGTGTAAAATCTGTATAAAGGCTTAGTAAGAGCTATTTAAAATCCCACGAAGGATTTAATTTTGGTAGATCATGTATGTACTAGCAAAGGCTGAACCTGTGACAAAGCAAGTCTACGATTATTTCAGAGCTTGAGTAACCACCAGAAACTGGATTAAGCTGTAACAGGATTTTGAAATTAATTTGTGAAACCCTTTTCATGGAAGTTGACCTGCGTACCTTCGAAGGCATATTATGGCCCTTTCTAATTACAGACGAGGTGGCATCCTAGAAGAATTCAGGTGTTCTACAACTTGTAGCAGTTTAAAATTTGTTCAGACCCTGATCCTTTGTCATAGCCTACCTCACCCATGTTACCAAGCCACATCCTCTCTATCCTGCATGCCACAGTGTATTTGCATTGTTGACATTTCCTGATTAACTTCACCTTGCACCTGTGGTGAGCGTTGTCTCCACTATACAGACTTCCTACACTCTAGTTACACAGTAAAAATAATTCCAGCTGCTGGTTGTCAAGCTAAAGTACCTATTACTGAAACCAAAAGCATTATCCAACTGTACATTTACGGGTTGTAGCAACCTGCGTCAAGAGCACTTTCTCCTAAGATACCGTACGTTTAATGTTCAGCAGGATTGGCTTTAGAAAGTCACAGCTGAATCTTTTAAACTTAGTTAAGATAGAAGAAGGGACGCAGTTAAATGAAATGCATACAGTCCAAAAATCGATGTATTCTTTCTAGGAAATCAATCCCGCAACGTACAACTAGGACGTAGCTTTTTGGCTTGAGGAATACCGCATTGTGTGATTGCATGACATTAGAGTCAGTCTAATGAAAAGAAAACGCCCTGAAAAAGGCTTTCATTTGAAAAAGTGCAAATAAATATGAAAATTCGGGTTGGATATTCCTTTATAATAATAATACAGGAGGGAGGCTGGGGAAAGTTTACCGGGAACTGCTTTCTGATAACGAGAAGAAGAGAATAAGTTGTGTTCCTTTCATCAGCTATATGTATGTCCTCCCCCATCCGCCCTCAGTTCTCAGGAACTTAATAATAAAAATGAATATCAGCAGAGTTTGCAGATGGAGATTGAAAGAAGATGATTGGATTGAATGAAATGGGAATTTTAAAGCCCTGGGAAGAAATGGGGTCGAGGATTCAATTCTTCTTAGAAGAATATTGAGGACAGTTTCCAAGGACATTTCCCCTAATAAGCCTCCACAAACATTGGGGAAGAAATGGAATGGATCTCTGTCCCTATGTCCCCTAAGACTTGCTAGAATATCAGATGTCGGACTGTAGGTAACTTCTGGCTTGTCCAGGGAGTTTGACCAGGCCCTTCTTCATCTATTTTCGGGCTACTATATAATCACTATGATGTCCCCGGTGTCCCCTTATGATTTCTTTGGCTACGGCCAACTGCCAACTTTGAAGAGTTCAGAACCAGACTTTTGTCTAATGGCTCAATGCCGGATTCTTCTTTATAATAAAAAGGTTTTTTCTCAATTCCAATCTTCAGTAACTTCATCTTGATTACATTTTTTGAGAATCCTTGTCCTTGAGAACAGCTTAAATTAGTGTCGAAGTTCATTTCCCTTTTTGATTATGTTGTTGGAACTTACGTTGCCTAATTGCCTGATCGATCCATTTAAAAAAACTCCTGTATTGAAAGGGAGAGAATCTGCATTTGCAAACAATGAATGAGCCTAAACAACAATGTATGTAGTTGTGGATTCAAAGACTATGCATGCTGTGTCTTGTCATTGCAGGGAGTAATTAGCCTGAAAGTACCAGTATTGATTGATGAGATGTCTGAAGTAGTGGGTACATTTATGTGTGTTGTGTATGTATGTATATGTATGTTGGTTTTTGAAGGTAGACTGAAAAAGTTAACAAAGCCTGTAGTGCAATGTCAATATGTCAATAGTAATAGACCACTCCAGCCTGCCCGGGAGGGTCGGTAGTAAATCACTTCGTATTCTTGTATGTGAAATAAAACATTTTCATTTTCTGCCTGCTTGTTTGGTAATCACTCAGAATGCTTTCTCTGGCACCTTCTTCGACTCCTCTGTCCTCGTCTACTCTTTTCAATTTTGCAGCCGTTACTTAAGTTTGTGGACTTTTTACTTCCAGTGCTATTGCTTCGGTTACAGGCAAGGCTGTTTACTTACCCATGACTCCCTACGAATGCAGGAAATTGCACTCTGTAGAAATATAACGATGGATGATGTTTGAGAGGAATGGAAAAGTTTAATTCTGGTTTTGAACCTGTCTTCGGGCTCTGAACGGTTGTAGCATGTAACGCAAGGGTAATGTTGGGGTTGAAAGGGGTAAGTGGGATATGTAATCGTAGGGTAATTAATGAAACTGTTATAAAATGTGAGAAAAAAAACTTCACTCATGCAAAGGTCTTTTAAAAGCAGTATGCTATCTTAATTTTGAAGAGGTCTTGAAGAGGAAAAGATTTTCTTTCCACCGAAAGTATCATATACATGTTTTAAGTTAATCTTGACGATTTTTTTATAACTGCAATTTACCAGGAAAACCGGATAAAAATGGAATTTAATTTAATTTAATTTATTTGAAATAGCTCGCATTTTAACATTTTAAACGCAGAGTTAGGTTTTTGAACTACGTTGAGACTTTTGATGAAATTTCCATTTTTTCCAGCAGAAGGATCACCTGTTAATTTCCCGAATTCCTGACTAAATTTCCCTTTATATGTGAATTCTGTCACAAAAAACACTGGTGCTCTCGGTAAATACAAATTTTCAAAGAAAACGTTATAGTACATTTTCTTACTATTGAAATGGTAATATATAATCGTATAATAACCCGTGTGATCGAATTAGTATCTAAGAAGCTGCAGTCATTAGTATTTAGTATACACTACTACTATCACAAAAAAGTCGACCAGCATCAATTTTGAAATATGATACACCGTTTTGACCGAAATTTAATGCTCAATCCGAATATGCATTAAAATTGGGGGAAAAAACTAGATTTCGAGATAAATCCCGAAAACCGGGTAAAAATCGGATTTATAAAAAAAGTCGACTAGCATCAATTTGGATATATAATACACCACTTTGACCGAAATTTAACGTTCAATCAGAATATGCCAACAATCTAGAATGGAAATGACCTAGTTTTTTAGATAGACGCAGACAACCGGGTAAAAATCGGATTTGTAAAAATGTATATTGCAGTATGGCTTGTGTTTAAGTTAATCTTTAAGATTTTTTTAACTGCAATTTACCTCTACATTGGAATTGTTTGTAGGAAATCTATATATAAAAAATTCATTCTTTTTCTTCATGTTGATTGAGAAATATGCGAGATAAAGTCCTCAGCATTCCTTACAAGTGGAAAGAAATGCGTTCTTCCATCTACTACAGATAAGGATGATTAAGAACTCATTTAATTTAACTTTTCATCAAAGGACGGAATGAGAAAGAGTAGAAGAGAAAATGAAGAGGGTTCTTCCTTTTAATTCCTATTGATTTATACGGTACAAATAAATCTTTCACAGAGAAGCCTGACTTGGAAAACCGTACAGATTAAACCCATGATTAATCTCACCTATCTGTTTGATAAAGGAATTTAGGAATTAACACTAAGAGAAATAAGTACACCGGGTTGGGTTTTTGTGACAAAGAAATGAAGTTATCTCGTAAATTAGAGTCTATAAATAAGAATACTGGAGAAATATCCCTCAGTCTTGCTTCATTTTTAGTTGGATTAATCGGCTTCTTCTTCATCCAAATGCACAGAGTTTTGCTGGCGCTTTTTAGACTGACTTGTGGTATCCTTTCGCTTCTGAGCTTCCTTCACCTTCGCAGCAATTTTCTTGCTGAGCTCAGCATTTGGCACAAGGTTTTTCTTTTGAAGGAACTCCATGCTGGAACATCCGGGATAAGGGCATCTAAACAACCACAATAATATATACATACCAATATTTACCGTTTTCTACCATTGACTGTCATCATAAGAAGAAAAATTACCGGGCACGAGCATTGTTGCTAATAAAATAAAGAATTGATGCCTTTCCATAAATGTGGCCACAAATCTTGTTTTTGACTGGCTCGATAAGAAAAGTCTTGGTTATTGGATCAGTTGTTGGAATGAAATCCCCATCCCCACCGGCAACGGTTTCTGGAGGTTGAACTACAGACGCAACAGTTGCCGTAGATTTGCCCCCATCAAAATCTGAAACCAACAATGAAAACTCTCTTCAGCAAGATTTTGAAATGTATATCGCAAATCTGTAAAATTCAGACAATAACTTACCTTTGAAGAGCTCGTTCAACTCTTCCTGATGTTGTTTATAAAGAGCATTACGCTTGATGAATCTATCAGTCAGTGTAGCAACAAAGTCGTTTTCCGCTGCTTCGTATTTCTATCAAAGCAGGATTAGAATGCAATTTAACTTTCTACAATAAAATTGATAGTACTACATTGAATACTACACAATAAATAAGTATCGTTAAAACCGTACCAACTTTAGCTCCTCGTTGATATTGTCAACTTCTTCATTACTCTTAGCGTTCTTAACCCTCTCCGTTAGATTAAGTGCCCCACAGACAGTGTCCATCATCTGCTCTCTAGAATCCCCCACTAAATAGGTTCGAATCAACGTCTTTGAAGCAGCTTCCAGCCTAGATTTTATTTTTCGAAGCTCCATCTCTGCGAAAATAGTACTTGGTAATTTAAAAACCCCAAACTCCAACAATATTTTGTGTTTTATAATAATAGCAAGATTAGCAATATTGTCTAATACCATTTGGAGCGACGGGGACAAGTTCAGTAAAAACTTTCCTCTGTTCTTCCAACATGCTTTTGACGTCGTCCAACGATATGGCCAGTTGTCCTTGGGTATTAGCTTGTCGCTGGGACTGCTGTGAGGCCATCCTCTCCAAAGGGTTCAGAAATGGTAGTGCATTCAACAGCGCCGCGTCTGCACCCCTAGCCCGGAAGTTTCGTCTCATTCTTTTTCCTGTCTGCATAAACAATAATAATATACTACGTTATAAAAATTTAATAATTTTCAATCCAACTTGAAATCAAAAGTACAGAAAAAGTATGAATGGTGGAGGTGGGAATGATGTTCAATGTTAGATTTGTTAATCTTAATAGTTCGCAAATACTTCAACGATTCAATTTTTTCATCGCTGATTAGAAAAAAATGATAGCGTTTCTTCAATCTATTTAGGCAGTATACCTAGTAGTGAAAATGTAATTACAATTACCACTATGCATTATATAACCAAACCAACCAACCCAACAGACAATAGAAATACAGGAAAAGACTTGATCAGTAACATTTGTTTTGTACCTGAATTTACCTAATTTCCTTTGCTCGACTGAAGTGTTGGGTAGGACTAGGAAGAAGCTTCTATTTCGCTGTTAAATTGGTTCGGGAAAATGCAGTAAACTTTTTTTAATTGTTGAAGAGAGAGACGTATTTTTGGAGATTCAACAATTTATTGCAGCAGGAACAAGTAGTGAAGTCAACAGGGAGTTCAGTTGAGGAATACCGTGAGTGGCGGTGGCAGTCGTGTGACCCGACTCGTGTCGTTTACGCGGAAAAGTCAAAACTACGTTCGTAAAATCAGCCGATGCGATCTTTCGTTGTTTGTGAGCACTTCTCTATCCTCTCCAAATTGTTGACACAATCTCACACAATTCGCAATTTAACAATTACAATTGCATCCTCAAAAACTCTGAACTCTTAACAAAACTACAACAATTTTTGTAGAGTCAAATTGAAAGTCACCCTAAAAATAAGGAAATTTACCCTAAATTTTTAATGACTCATACAATAAATGACTGTTCCCCTAATTTGTAAAACGTCATACCCATATTACTACGAAACATTACACAAAGAATGCTGAATTTTACAAACTGCGTTTGCATAGGTATGTTAATAGCTGATATAGCCGACCTATGGTTTTATCTTATCTCTTGAGAAGGGCAATCGACCTTTAGGCTGTCAAGGAGTTCTCACCTTTCATTCTCTGTCTAACAACCAAACCATATTTTACTGATATAAATATTTTAGGCTCGTAAATGGCTAATAATGGCTTCCCAATCATTGCCCAATTACAACTCAACTTCCGAAGATGACTCCGGTTTTGAAACTGAAAAGGTTACTCCTGTAAAAAAGTAAAGAGTTCAAGCATTTACAGCAAATAAAAGACTATACTTACAATTAGTCATTAATCTACATTCCAAGTTCTGGTTCTTTGCCACTGAAGGATCTAGAATTAATGGCTTACGACAGCCTTAATAAAAATAAATCCTGGAAATCGTTTGATACATACGCTGCTGGACAATCTCGATTATGGGAGGTTACAATGCAGCCATCAATTATGGATGGGCAAAATGGAACATGCACATGTATTGTTTTCAAGAAACAATACATATGCAAACATATGATTTCTATTGCACTTCGAGAGAATTGTTACAAATTGCTTGTAAAACAGGAAATTATTAAAAACAGTGAAAATGTATACTATTATTATAACTAAAAAAAACATGCTACTCTCTAACCAATTGGTTAACTTATAGAATATACTAAATTATGTCACCGGTTGCAAACCAAATTGCATTATACTGTATGAAAATATTGTAAAATGTATTGATATCGGAAAGACAATAAAGGAAATGTTCAATGTTCAATGTTCAAAATACCATTGGACAAAAACGTAAACGAGGTCGTCAAGTCCAAAAAGGCCTTGATAGTACAGTGACGGTATTTTTGATTGACTTGGTTTGATCTTCTGAAATATTGTATACGTTGTAATAATTTTTTAGAATGAGGATTTGAAGTTTTTAATAAAATAATGTTGACCTTTTGATTAATTTCTTGGAATTATCTTTGATTGAATTCAACATACTTTGTGTAATGGTTCATAGTAATAATGGGTATGACTTTTTACAAATTAGGAGAACAGTCATTTATTGTATGATTCATTAAAAATTAAGGATAAATTCATTATTTTTAGGGTGCCCCTAAATAGTAGCCATTTTTGTAAACCGGTTCGCGAAAAAAGTTCTTCATTGCAAATTGGGATTTCATTGGAAGATTTATTAGCATCATTTTTAGTACCACCCGCACTGACATCGCCTAGTAAGTGATGATTTATGATAGTTTGACTAGCTCTGATTATTCTTGCTGGGGATATTTTTGTTCTGATTATACGCATTACGAAGCTGATCATGAACAGCGATAAGTTCATGAATCGATTTAACAAAAGTACCATCCACCCGATGAACTGCAACCATCCCTTCTCTGTGGGCTGCTAGGGCACCGTCCAGCTTCTTCTTGGTCTCGTTCAATAGCTTCCTGTAGTAATCCTCCATCTCTTCTGCTCGCTTCGAGCTGACCATTTGACCCGAAGATGATGTTGGTCCCAAAGAGCCAATGGATGATTCGTGGGTCAGATGAAGTCGAGCGTTGTTCTCAAAGTCCTTGACAATCGTCTCTAGTCTGGCCTTTTCCCCGCTTAGCTGACGGACTTTGTCCTCAAGCTCCATCTTAACATT
>JAQFZA010001113.1:0-10725 GCA_034695115.1 Desoria olivacea
ATTTTTTGACACGAAATCCATAAGGGGACATCTGCTGTCTGCTGTCCCAGGGAATTTTTATTCTCCTTTATGCATCTTGGTCACGCACGCCTGATTTTGGTATACATTACCATTAAATTCACACTTCTCACTCGGGAAAAGTAATCCTTATTGAAAGGTGAGCATGAAAATTGAAAATTATTAATTCTATTATGGAAGGAAAGGATGAGGTGTATGGCTGTGTACAAATGCACGGCACCAGACTACACTGTATAGGTGATACTAGATCTGAAGAGAATGTTGAACTCTACATAAAACATACCGCAGGGAAGACATCAATTTCAAACTTTTATAACTTTTTTTAAGAACATTCAAGAATTTAAAACATTTCAGATATCATCACATCTACTCTTCATCTCAGCATAAGAACATAACAAGGAAGACGTTATTTATGCTTGCTTAATTTCGGCACAAGCTAAACAAGAATTTGTGCGAGTCCACTGATGAATATTGAACATCAGATGCACAGAAAGGCAAATAGATTCTAAACGAAAGTTGAACAAGGAAACTTCATGGAGGATAATCATCTTTGTAATAATAATAATCAGGATTTATCATGGACGAGTGGCCACATTCAGGTTTACAGGTTGCACTGCACCGACAGTACCGACATCGACCCGATCCGTCTTGAGCAAAAACTAGTGTTTATACTTTGTTCACTGTTTAATCAAAATAGGTTTTAATTTATAAGCAGTGCAGAATTCAAATGGTTTCATTCAACGTCTCATTTCCACTTCCACCTCTTGTATCATATAAGACATAAGAAATTGCAGCAGCACAGGTATAACCGACGTTTGAAGTTAAAACTAGTAATAGATTTACGGTCCAAAAATGCAACTCACTATCCCACTGTTCATTTAATTAGTCGAAAGAAGCTATGAATAGAATGTAGTAATCTTAAATACACATCTTTAATTTTTTCAACCTCATTCTTCTCCTCAGATTATTTGCTCATTTGAAACAGGACGGAAGGAATTAAATTCTAAAATCTTCGGTTGGGAGAAGTTTAATTTTTTGGTTCTTGGTGATGAATTCCTAAAGTCGTTATGGCTCGTCCTATGAATATCAGTTTGCATCTTACAAGTTAACATACTCACGGAAGAGCTCAACTAGCTTCTTATAAGTTATTAAGGAATAAGGATGATTTTAAAATTTTAATCCCTCAGATAAATAATGTAAAAAAACTCGTCAGACATGCACGTAACAAATGCTTTCTAATGTGACTAATTACATATTTCCTTTATGCATAAAAATCGTAACTACAAAACATATAAAATATGAGTATACTACCCGTCACTCATCCACAGTTACCAGTAGGGGCAGTATAGCTGAAATCCTTAATGATTTTCCTACGAACTTTCCCGACTTCTGTCTCAGTTTTTTGTCCACTCTTCAACAAAGCATATCCATTATCTCGATTATGGCATTATTATCTTAGCCACGGTTTAAAAAAATCCATGCATAAATCCCCTATTTCCTAATTGACTCTCTCCTGAATATCAAACCTCCAACATTCAACATCCAACTACCAATCTAGTACGAGAACCAAAGAACAAACCTATCATCGTTTAATATCTATCGGTCACCTTCAACATTCAACTTGTTACTTAGCCTCTCGCTATATACTACTACCTTATAACAACAGATAAGTAGTTTTTTTTAGTTTTCAAGTTGACCCCGAAAAGCTAACCTTTAATAAATTTCTTCTCGGATTTTTTACCTTTATTCATGGCCTGGTAATTCAGCAAAATGTGAATATATTGATGCAAAGGTTTAGGTATGCACGTCTTGAGTCTCGAGCTCGACTCTCGACATGAGAATAATATATGAGATTGGTAGCAATAAGAGCATCAACTTCAACCTAATGATTTTAAGGATGAAGAAGAAAAGACTCGACCCAAGCCATCAGATCTTTTGAAGGAAGCGAACTTACAATAAATGTAATGTAAATCTGAGGTATGAGGATCATTATACATTAATGTTATACTGTGTACACAGGTTCTGTACTAGACCTTAAACCACCAGCTCCTACCTCATGTATTAACATTTTAAAATGAGTATATTACATTCATCACGGTGGTGAACGACCTGAAGAATAACAAGCTAATTAGTAATAAGTTCGAAGCGTAAAGTTATTATCATAAAAAATCACACTAAAATGAATTGAAAGAGGCACAGACCCTCAAAGTCAGGTCCAACAATGTTACTACAATCCCTTGCCTTTAGACTGTACAATCTAGCAGTAGCATCCTCATTCAATCCACCCACCAATGACTTTTCTTAATCAGCAGGAATTTCTCAGGGGATTTAGATGCACTTGCCATTCTCAATTCTGGTGTCTGGCTTTTAATTCCTATTTTTTATTGATGTATTTATGTTCCTATGTCAGAAAAAAGAGTTCGGCTACTAAATACAATGTTGAGTCTACCATGTATTTTATATTGTATAATTGCAGTTTATAAACTTAAAAAAAGAAAGGAAGACGATCTTCAGTCTCATCTTATTCCATGAGCAGTTTCATCGCTGCAGTGCAATAGAAGGTAACATCGTAACTGCAATCTACACACAAGAAACTGATTACCCAGATTGCTTACCCTTAATAATAATACGTGTAATGAAATGATAATAATTAGACGAGCTTGTGTCTGCTTTAGTGGTCGAGGAAAGGTGGATTGAAATTCAGAGATTGAAACCTTTTCCATGAAGAAGTAACACTTTTTGTTATTTCTTCAGAACCATGAAATTATAAATCGCTAAATAAATCTGTTATCAACAAAAGGTTCCTTAATGTCAATGGCATCATATTTACTGTCAGAACTCAGAAATCTCAAAAGGAGTACAAGAACGTGAGGTTTAAGGAAAATAGGGAAGAGAGGTTTACGTTTGTTTTGTGGAATTCAGATCAAAGCATTTTAAATTTGATTTTGCCATTTTACAGAACATTTATTTTTTTCCTTTTTTTACATGATACTCATATTTCGTATTTATACCCAGTTGTAATCCTACCTACCTATATATGTATGGATATTTTGGCAGAGATAAGGGTAACCTGACAGCTGATAGGGCTTCATTTTTTTAATCATTTTTTCTTCTGGCTCGTTTTAATTAGACCGTCATTCATACAATCACAATCGTAAGTATTATTAGTCCATAGTTGTAAACAAATGACGGTCCGTTTTAAGGCACGACTCGAGACTCTCCTTGTTTTACAAGACAGGTTCAATACATCATCATTAATTAGGACACATTTCTGGCCCAACTTTACCTAGAGCCCATGGGGCATCTAGGAGATTAAAGGAACTTATTCTAAATGGTAATGTTCTTCCACACCTCATCTGTCAAACTAATGTGTGTCACTCCTCCATTAGCATTCAGAGTTCAGACATACGGGTGTGATTGGATGAATTCTAATTCACACACCAACAACGCACATCACCACTCTATAATACAATAGGTAATTAGAGGTATTTCCCGGTGTGAGCCAAAAAATCTTTTTCATGGACTCGTCTCGTTAGCATAGAATTATAATGGTGCCATGCTATATTACTATTGCATGGTAACATCATCAGGCTTTGAACATTTCCACAAAATTTGTTTTTGCTATCAAACTAGACTTCGTGAAATTCGTGTCGTTGCATTGAAACTCAGCTGTGACTTATATTTAAGAATCCAACATCATCAGATTGTTACATTGTTAGCATTTGGTTATTGTTATGATAACGAGTTTTCCATACAGCTCATTAAAAATGCACGCGGCTGACTTGGCGTGATATCGCTAACAAGCTAATGGCCTCAAACACACCTCTTGGACTGATTATTAGCTGGGGCTACCGCTCCTTTGAGATTGGAGACTTACGCCGTTACAATTATTATTGTTATTATTTCGCACCGTGGAGAGGAAATTAGCCCTCGTTATTCGTCCTTACAATCCAATGCTCATCCATATGCTTTTTGGACGTTTACTAAATATGTACAAATTGCTTGCACGCATAAAATAAAATAAACACGGAGGAACGAAAAACAATTAACAATTTAACAACTCCACCTGTGTCGTTGGGATCTGTCATCCACCTTTTTAAACCTCGTCCCTGCCCATGCCATCATTGTCGTGCCTTATTATGATGACAAGTTGGCTACTTTGTCAAAGGGTATTATTATCATCAGCATGAAGCAGTGAGCATATCGCTCTTCCTTGAGAGTTATGCTTCATGCATATAATTTATAGACTCTCTTGATCCTTGTGAATTTGAAATTTGAATTCACTAATGTGTTTTCATGATTACTATGCACGGTTTTATGGTTTTTGGATTGTAATTTGTAATTCCGAGGGTATGAAACTGAGACGGAGGGAAGTTGGAAGTGCTTGAAATTGGATTTTTAGAAGGACTGAATAATGGCAAATGTGAAGATTAATTTGAGCTGGTTAGAGCTTATGAAGTTTTTGAACTTACTTTGGTGTATAAAATGTAAAATTGTATACGCAGGCAAGTTGAAGGAAGCAGGCAAGTGTGGTAAATTCATAAAGTGTACAAGGACTGATTACATGACGCCATCCATGTAAATGACCAGTTTAAATGCGGCTGTGAAACTCCTGCAAAGCAAAGCCAGAAGGCTTTTTCCTTCGTATGATATGAGGATATTTAATGATAATCATGAAATCATCATACACCACCACCACCACTACCAGCATTATCTGTAAAGCTATAGTTGATACTTTGATAGTGGCAGTTGGTTTCGTAGTGGTCGTTGGTCGTGCTTTCTTATTCTTCTAAATCTCCTGTCGTTCTGTCATGTAATACTCCTGTGTTTATTTATTTTATATTAGCCCAGCGTGAGTAAAGGATTTACATACATTCATACCTTCTCATTACAAAGATTTTTTTCAATCTTCTTCCAACTTTTTTCTAATCTCAGTTTTCCATTACCTGCATGTACATACATATGACATACTGGTTTGAGCTTAGCTTTCCTTATGTTACTTATACTATTATAGGGCTCTGTGATTTTAATATTGCGTACTGTTGATTACATTATGCTCTCCTATTTGGGATTGCTGACTTAAATCTTGTCTGAATCTCTCTACCCTCATCATGCAAAGACGGAACATTGAAGAGAGTAACAAAACGAGTATTGGACAGACGGACAGACCACTGTGTTGTGTGGTTGTTATAGCTGATATGTGATAGTGAGTGGCTTTGGTAAATCTCATCATCTCTCATGAGAATTCATAAAAGAGAGAGAGAGAGACAGGCCAAGACAAATAAATGACAAAGAGGCTATTCTTCTTCCTCCTTGTTGACGTCTAATTTCATTCTTCTCATTTAATCCCATTGCAGAATGAATGAAATGGATTATAAATATGTATGGGACTTTTGTACATGTTTGTGTTTTTTTGTATTTGCCTTTCTAATTTCATTATTTAATGAAAACGCTGCATGCACTTTACAATTGGGAAGTTTCATTTTGGAAGTAGTATACTAAGTACGTATATGTGAATATAAATATTATATCAAGTTATGCAAAGCTTCGTTTTGGCTAGCAACCCAATTTTCCTCTTTAAAAAGTCTACCGTGACTGTGGACTGTACGAATGGCTAAATGCGTTTCAAAAACATTTACCTACCACCATCAAAACTTATTAAGTCCATCAAGGGTTATTGACAGTCACAGTGAATAAAGTTTAACAAGATTTAGGGGGTAGGGTAAATCTCATCAATTTTAAATTTTAAATGTCCGTTTCAATCGCAAATAATTCATCAATTCGACAGACTTATAAGGAAGTAACTGTACTGTCGACTGGTAAAAAATATCTAGAGCACTTTGCCTATACCTTGAATAATGGAAGCAATTTGCAATTTCCTATTACCCTTACAAGCTGCTTATGTATTATGTTTATACAAAATGTATAATACCTTGTCGTCGATGGTTTTCCAAGCATAGTAAGATCCATTCGTTCTCGTTGATGTTGTTATTATTCTCCTTTACCCCGTAGGATCTGTAAAATGAAATAAAAAAGGTTATGAAGAAAAATTTATTATTTATGAACGAGAGATCAAATCAGATAAGAAGAATGATACAAGATACAATCCCACACAAATAACAGAGTTGCATTTTTATCTCGTGTATTGTTAATTTTAAATCTTAATAAAATGGTTGGATAGCTTAAAAATTACCAATTAAATTGAAAATAAATTCATAAAAGGATAAGGTTTTAATTACAGTGAACTTCAGGTTATAACTAAACTATTTAACTAATGGGTTTGATTGATGATCTTAATAAATGTATTTTTTAGCCTTGTTAAGCGGAGTCTTTAAATTTATTAAATTTAACATTTAGAAATGATTATGAATCCATCAAAAAAAGTAAACTTCATAAACCGTGGAGACCTTATACAAAATAACGTGAAACATTGTTTTAATAAGCTCTTTTAAAATTTAATAGTGCGATTCTTATCTAATCTATTAAAATAAATCTAGGGGATGAAGTGTTTTGGTAAAGTCTGCCAATTCTGTCGGTATGTATGGAGTCGTTGGCCTGCAATGATATTTTGTGGCAACTGCTAGCGCATAGCTCCCATGGTTTGGACTTGAAAAAGGTTTTTCTGTCCTGTTCAATTCTGAATTCGTGTGATCCAGAAGGATTGAATGTGGATTAAAATATTTGATGTGTGACAGAAGGACTGAATGAAAACCACATCCGACTTTTTAAATAAAAATGCCATGAGTTTCATGAAATTTATATAAAGTCTCTCAATATGTTTCCGACCAAACCAATAATTGGAATAATTACCTTGTGGCTTTTGAACTTGTTGTAGTGTGCAAAATGTAATGTAACCCTTTGATTTTGATATCATGTCAAAGTAATGTTTTTTTTTGTTTTTTTAATACTTTTTTTGATTCTAGAAATAAGCCTGGAAAAGGTAACCATCTGTGAATTCATTGAATTGAATCACTTTTCTTTACTTACTGAAAACACATTATGCTTTAATTAATGAAAAAAAATTCAATAGGAAGTGCTGTGGTTTTCAATAAAATCAAAATCATGAATCTACGATTAACTAACTTAAAACGAACATAGAACTAACCTATCCCATAAAGTATTTTGAACAAAATTGGAAACGATTTTCATCTGCTGCGAAGCTCCTTATAAATCAGTATGTAATAGTTTCCTGGATTTTGGATCCGTGATCAACTTTTACAGACAATATTTCCCCTAAAATGACCAACTTTAGAAACATCATACGATCTCGTATCTTAAAACATGTACACAAATAGCAGAGTAGTTTGAAGTGGTCCGACCAGTAGCTTTGCAGTATGCCTTAAATTCTTTTTTTTCTTACATATTTCATTCATCTCCAACATGCATCTTTGATTCTATTGGTTTAACTGCATGTTTCATATAAAAGTTGAATGAAACCCACACAGGAAATGGAGCCTTGTGAAGGGCAATTACCCAATCTTACTTTTTACAGACTTCGTACAGAATGATCCAAATGAGTAAACTAGTACGTATGGCAACAAGGTAGAGGTGAGGTAGATGGAACAAATAAATTGCTGTCTGGGATTTGATTAATCGCTCCAAGCAGATTTCATTTCCGTTCAAATTTATAATTTCTGCTGGCATGCTTAGTTTTTTGATAGAATAACTTTATTAACTAATTGCAAGCAACACATATACATATATTCTGCTGTTTTCCTATGTCTTCATTAAGCATTCTTGAAATAAAATAATACGGAATGATACTCGCACTAGTATGCATCCCTACTAAAAAGCCTGGATAGGTTCTGCTAAAGACGTAAACACATTCTACAATGCACAAATGCCCACACCGCATTCCCTTGTGCTCCTCGCCGTATGAATTCGGTCCGCAGAACATTCAATTCAATCAAGGTGTCTGAATGATCACAACTACACTTTTCTAAATGGAAAAAAGACAACAACACCAAAGCCAAAGCCAAACCCAAGGGAATGATGAGAATAAAGATCTTCCGGATGTTTAGATTTCTTTGATTTAGTCAATAGTTCCATAGTCAATTCTCCCTTTGGATATCTTCTCAATAAATGGTGTATATCTGTTCATCCAAACATTCCACTATTCCTCACCATCACCAAACAAAACCTAAGGAAATACCTAATCCCAGAATCCCTAGAATCCAATGGAGTATGAAAAAGAAGGAGGAAATCTTACGAAGTGTGAAAATTATCTCAAAGACTGGATTCATTGGCCAAAGTCCTCTATTCCCAGCTTCTTCTGCCTATTCCGCTCCAAACATTTGGACTATGCGTGTCGTGATATAATAATATATGGACTAGGACTAAAGTGTATTAAACCTACTGCTACCTTCTAGACTGTTAAGCTCCATTCTTCCAACTCTTTTACTGGATAAAACAAGAGGAAAGATCTTGTTGAATCTGTCTATAAAAAGGCGATAGGTTCATTCAGGCAAAAACATTCAGGAGAAACAGAGAAGAAGTGTTCCCACTGAGAATACTCTATACGAGATAGACGATAGCCAAAGCACCTTAGTGACTTGGAACTGTAGGAAGTTGCTGGTACATATAACATCAAAGTAACTTTTTGAGACTACATATACATCCATAGAAGCCTGAATCTAGGAAGCAGAATCTGGAATCTAGAATCTAGGCAAACCAAGTGAATTTGCTCTCGGATTTGGCACGGGCTATCCACCGATAGGGGATTTAATTCCATTAGTTCATTAGATAACCGGAAGTTAGGGACTGAGGTTGTGAGGTTGAAAGAAGAAAGGAATGGTTGGCTTGGCTTAGCTCGGTGAGATTGGTGATGGTCGAGGCGGTATTTTAGTGTCAAAAGCAATTCACAATTGGTAAATAGATAGAAGAAGTGTTGCTTCCTTTCCTTAATGCTGCAATAGTTGGTCTCCTCCTCAACGTCTCTGTATAAAAGACTCTTTGTCTAGTCACACTACTCGATGATGGAAATGTCTATAGATTTCCAACACTCATTCAGTAGCAAAGAGTGCAGGGGAAAAAATCGGCAGTACTTTTCTCTTTATTTGCTAAAGAAATCATAATCAAAAGAGAAAAGTAAACTCAAATACACAAAGACGGGGAGACGAGTTGGTTTGAGGGAAAAGTATCATAATATTATTTCCTGGACCAGGAGGTGTCCAGTATGCCAAAGCTGGAATCTGTAAGAATTTCATTACAATGCTGAATTTATGTTATTAAGACATAGGTGTCGGACAATCGGAGCGGGACTTGGTAACTCTGCACATGGAAAAGTGTATTAACGGATTTTTATTAAAGTCTTGGGCAAGAAGGGTAAGATGAGATGAGATTCTTGAGACTTGAGATATCAAACCTGGTTGGCTCGGCTTGGCTTCGTGTGTAAATGAAGGAGTGAAATAAAATCTGAAGAAAAGTAGGCAGATGTTGAATGATGGAACTTTGGTCTTGACATAATATATACCTAATATCATCCTCTGGAACTATGGAACTCCTGGAAGTTCTTCTCCAGAAGTTTTTTCATATTATTAGTGCAAAGAAAAACGGCGTGCGTACCCTTAGTAATGTTGGGATGTAGTACATACATATCATCCCATGAAATCCCGACAGAAGAAGCTCAGTATGGTATGTAAGTGTTGGTAGAGTAGTCTGGTAGTCATGCGATGGGATGCAAGAAGTCAGAATCGGCAAAATTTTAGTGATTTAGGAATCCAGAAGAAGACTCGTGTTGCCCTTTATCTGTAACCCATTATTTCAGACGGGGCCCATTAAAATTGACGCCTTCCATGGACCTATTAAAACTTCCCTTGGCTTGGCATCTTCTCAGATTTCTTTTTCCAACCATTATTTTGGCGATTTTGCGATTCTGTCTCTCTCATCATCACCTCATCCTCCATTATGGAGTACTTACTTTCTCAGGACAATCTATAAAGGGCTATTGTGTAAGATGTATTATGTTTCAACAACAAGTTCTACCGTGGATACCTTTGATCGGAATCACAATTCTTCATTAGAATGACAATCTACTTAGGCGTACCCTGTGACCTCAGTTTTTATTAAATCATTGGATCCAAGGGTTTTAATAGGTTGCATACAAATTGGAATATTTTGCAAATCTATATAAGGTAATGGAATCATCAACGCCAATATAAGTAGAGTTTTAAAAGCTGTGATTATTTCTTAAAAAAATCCGAATTACAATCATGGTAGAATTTAGAATAATAGGAATAATAGGAATAATGCAATAAATTTGCAGAAATAAAATATTTTACCATTTTTTTTAAAGCTATGAACATATTCTTATGAAGCCAATTATTCCTTTTCAAGCATTACTCATTTTGTATTCAAACATTATTTAATTACTAATTGGCTTTAACGTATTTTAAGGAAAAAAATCCTAAAGTGTACTAAGAAGTACGCTACATGCATGGTATACTTAATAACGATACCATGCCGAATGTTAAACAATCCAGCAAAATGGGAGCCAAATAACTTGTTAAATCAATTTTAACGATGTCATTACTCAAAGTGTAGTCCAGTGGCTAATGAAAAGTTTAGTAAGTTTGGAAATGGGAAGAACATGCCAAAGTTCAACCAAAGTCCAAAGAAATAAGTTGTAACGAAGAACTGAGGAAAATAAGAATCATAACTAATAATAATAATATATTGTCTACATTGTTTACAATTATTGTGTCATTT
>JAQFZA010001114.1:0-10722 GCA_034695115.1 Desoria olivacea
TAAGTTCCTAAAGTTGGTGGGATTTGCCTCTCCTTCTGTTGAATCGGTTTGGTGTAATATTCGTCCCAGCGGCCCATCATCATCACAGCACAGCCCTCACTTTATGCCTTACTAGCCATGTAGAAAAGTTAGTTCTCCAGCTTTTTAGCTTGATCAAAAGTAAGGACAGGATAAAATTTCATGTACGGTAACGGTCCTAATAATGTGGCGCATATTAGAGTGAAAATTCGACATTAGTATTCCGACGGCGTGTACTAGTGCCCAGGCGATAGAGTAGGGACATCAACGCTGATCCTAAATAATGCATCTCTGAGGCCATTACAGTCCTTGGAACAGTGATGAATTCTGACTACACAAGACCCTCTCTTCCTCTCCCTCCTGTGATCTTCTCGACTGTCTTGTCTCTGGCAAACATTCGTCCACCATACTTATTTCCCATACTAACTCAACCCCACTCCACTCAAGCCAATACTAAAAACTCGAGGAATATACTCGCCGATTTCGGTGAAGAGAAACACAGAATCTGATGGAACGAGATGAGACGGCGATCCATGGTGGTGAGTAAAAGTATAACTGTCATTCAATTCCAGAACTCCAACAGCATCATGCTTATTTTCACACAACAACATCGACAACTGATTCACTTTCCTAATTTTCAGATCCCGATCTGACAATTGACCTCTTCATTTAACAGTCCGAAATTAAAATGCAATTCAGGTTTCATGCACATGTTCACTGCAGAAAAACAAGACCGTCCTTTAAAGTATTCCCTGTCCTAAAACTAGTCTACCTAGTATAGAAACCCAGCTCGAACATTCGACCAAAAACGTGATTTTCCTCAAGTCACTTCCAATTAAGTCCAACTTTACTTACTCCAAGAATCCCAACGGACCAATCCCACTTAAGCTATAGACACACAAAAAATGGACCGAGTACCATTAATTCTTCCCCACTACAGTAGTACAGTCATAGTGTCACATTTTCAAAGTTCGACTAAGCCCAGATGAAGACGCTTGCTGCGGAAAACGATGAAGTAGCACTGCATAATGGAATGGAAGCGGGTTAAACATGAAACTACTGTAACTGTATGGATAGATAAGGTCTGGCTTCTTATTCTTACACATATTTGAGAAACATCTGAGCGATTCGTACACATATATGAGCTCATCTTTCCAAACATCCAGTGCAATGCCGGCTACAACGGAAGTCCCATGGAAGGCAGGAAGGGAGAAGGACTTAATGAAAAATATTCAGTACCTCAGAGGACACACTCACACCAGCAGTGTCGTCTAACTTGACTTGCATGTAGCAGAAACATTTACTTCGTCCATGATGGCATCTTATTTTTTCATTATAGAAACACGAAAAAATATCCAACTTGCGTTCTCATAAGACACGATGCTTCTATAACTATCTTATGTTACTAGTCATTTCATGTACTAGCTATAAGTCTACGGAAGGACTTGAAGAATTCTTGAAAGAGCAATGCTAATGATGTTTATCTTTCGGTTCGGACCGGGTAATTGACAACGGTGCGCGCCAGAATGAGCTCTTGCCAGAAATACCAACCAACTCAATCCCGATTGTAACGAAAATGATCCACCTCTTCCCCGAACTCGTTCCCTCCAACTACAACCAGCTCTTTAAACCTATCCTATCTTCTAAGATTCTAAATCCTATCCAATCCATTCGTAGACATTATCATCACCGCTTTTCTTCCTTCAATACATTATGATGTCATCCCCTCTGCAATATACCGGTGTACTATAAATATATATTACACATTTTAAACTCCCTACATATTCCAAAATTGAAAATATCTACACATTACACAAGCTACAAGTCCAAGCATATTTGTCCACCGAACAGTTGTTGGAAAAACTTGAGTCATCGCTCATCAAAGCTGGCTGTGATATGAGAATTATCCACATACGCACAACCACTTTGTGAGAGAAGACGTCAAGTATCATTGTACTGTTCTGCAGTCTGCACAATCTTAAATCCCATCGCTCGTCAATAACTCAAAAACTAATGTTTTACAGTGAACATCTCCAAGTATGAACTTTAATGTTTTCCCGTATATGGACTTTTAGGGTGAATAATTCTGAATCCGAATGGTCCCAGTTCAAATTTTCGAATACCATAAACATTGTGGAACTTTTATATTCTCGTGTACATGTTTTCCTATGCATAAAGAAACTCCTTAAAAGATTCGTAAAATGAAAAGAATGCATGATTTGGTCAAAATGAATCCATGAACACAGTATGCTCATCCCGACAATTGTTCTACCCACTCAGCTGGACAGCAATACTCGTCTCGCTCACAAACCTACTTTTTCTACTATCTTCTCTCCACAACATTCACATTTCAGTCTGTTACTCAAAATCTTCAGCTTTCTCTCATCTTGCAGAGATCCACGGTTCACGATATCTAATTTCTTCAGTTCTCTTCCCTCGCTGTCCAGATTTTGGTATGTCTTAACGTCTTCCAATCCAACCAATTCATCAATAAAGGAGGATACAAACGGGAGAGTCGGAACTCGTCAAATATGGCTGTGATATGAGTGAAATCTACACACCACAGACAATTTGACGCGGCACGATCCACCCACGTATGTACGTATAGCTTCATCCAGAATACCATTCTTCCAACAACGGTGACTTTCCCCACCGTCAAGCTCATCAAAGGTGGCTGTGATATGTCAAAACTGAGCATAATTCACAGTCACTTTGATGACTTCACAATGGGTAATTTTTCTTCAGACATCCGCCCTCCATCCCACGGACTTTCACCATCTCGAACTTCAGACAGACCAGGTGATTCTTCATAATTAACAGACGATCTGGCCAACTCGGATGTTTCTACTCAGAGTAAAGCGTGAAAGACAAGGTAGTGAGATGAACATCTTTAGGTAACATCTCACTACCCATGTCTTTCAGCCTTCCACCGGCTAAAACTTCTTGCATCCATAATCCATAGTCTTGAATTCTCAGGCTTCTTTCTCTTTTCATGAGTGAAGTCACTTGTCAGAGTAATGGAGAGACCATAAACTTAACAGTAATAACAACATACCAGCTCATTTGAAACAAACAAAGGTCCTATTCAAACAGGGCAACTTCAACAATTCAACAAAAACACACAACTCGTTGCTGGAACATCGATGAGGCATTTAAAAAAATCTGTCTAGCAGCCCTTTCATACTCCTCACTTTTATTATTTCATGAGTCGACATCACCCGCCGGATCACATAAAGATGTCATTTGAAAGAGAGAGAGCGAGGAGGCTTGGCGTGAAAGTGAGCATATTAGTGATAAACACAGTTCCACTGTTGTTGCATTATAACTATAATTTCTGTCTAGTCGTACAGTCGTACAGTCTTACGGACGAACCACAACGGACACGAAGAAGAAAGAATCTCTGAGAAATTTACTAGTGTCTGATAATATTATTATCCTATAGACCTGTCCCGATGGAGACTTATAGTCTCTAGAATGAATACCTAACCAACACTTGCTATACCTAACCCGGGTTGACAATGCAAGCTTTCATTACTTGGACTCTTTCCAAATGCTACAAACAGAAGGATACACTTGTCTTGACTTATGCAGTCCCTCCGTTCACATAGGAAGGAAGTCCTATGCATGCGAATTTGAACAGTGAACGAGGAACCATTTCTAATTTTCTAATGTGAGTTACTGAACTCAACTACTATGTACACATTCTACTACAACATAAAGAAGATTAGTAGAGAAACATACGCGACTCAACATACTGAACCCGTCATTTCCGAGACAATTTAATACTTTGACTGTCTGACTGAACAAAATGGCACGATTTACTTTCCTCTCCTACCCTAACGACTACGGCACTATCAACCCCGTGTATAATGCATATCTCAATGTATGAAACGGCTCAGTCCGATAAGTTAGTATGAAATTCTTTCTCAATACAATTTCCTATTTTGAAAGTTAGGAAACAAACACCCATAGAAAAACCTGGATTTCCACACGACGACAAAACAAAACCACCCAAATCATCGTCATATCAAACATCTCACGTACCCCATCTTAAATCCCTTGACTGTCATTCTTTGATACTGGAAACCAACCCAAGCCACTTCAGCAAGCCTGAGGAACTCAAAAAAATGATGATGCATTATGTAAATTGGTCGCAAAGGCACGTTCGTAGTCCTTGTAACTTCCTAACGGATTTTTTTCCCTGACTTGCTTTACTTTAGTACACACCAGAATTGCAGTAATTTGTTGCATGTACCTATATCGAATTAAAATTCTTCTGGTCTAAAAAAACGAATAAAAAATAAATAAAGTAATTTACCGTTGCAATCTCTGTTCGGTAGTCTTCATGTGATGGTGGACATGTGTACTCTAAGATGACCGGACATACAGTCTCCTCCACTTGACTAGGAGCAATTATCCCTCTTTCTAACAGCAGCAGAAGAGCACCCTGGGACGTCTTCCTCACCTGAAAACATAGTAAGTAAATTTAATACAAGCTCATTACTCAAAACCCACTAACCAAACAAAGATGAAACTGATTAGTCAGACTTGCTTTCGCCATGCTTTCCCCATGACTCACCCACCAACATCATTATTCCACACAATCTTACTGTGATGCAGCAAACTCACTCATGCACTACGCAGACAGCAGCAGGAGCAACGGACTCCCATTTATTTGCACAAGCGTACCAAATCAACCATAACGCAGCAGGGAAAGCATATCGATCGTTATCTTTTCCGTATTTCTTTACTCTACAACTTCACATATCAACTGATGAATGGAGGAAATGTGAGAATTTCTGCGGAAATACGATCAGGTATGTGGATTCTCGAGTACTATGTGTCATCGATACCATGTCTAGTTGTATAATATAATAACCCTATGAGACACAAGCCTCAGAATAAACACAATTACACAGCTAAAGGAAAGTTATGTTTCTTAGTATAGTTACCTAACCTACCTCGCTTGGTTTAGCATGGACTTTCTTCATTCAAAGCCTAATCAATTCTTTATTTGCCCACTCATGGAATATAAATGAAGGGCTTTACCTATATAAGAGTTTCATTAAAACATTTGCTCATGTAGTACACGATTACGCAAATTATTCCACCTCCACTCATTCATTCCTTCAATTACATGGCAAATCATTCGTCGAGTCAAAAACTCCATTCATACACGCTACACCTGTCATGTATAAATAAATTATAGTGACTCGAATACAAAATGTTAATTCTTAGTAAAACAGTGTCTGCAAACTTGAGACATACACAAAAGGCCTAATTAATCGCGTGTGCACCGGTGTACTCACTACTCACTTTTACATGATTAAACCACACACCGTTAATGGACTGAAGTGAAAGCCGGCTTCATTCAACAAGCACCAGAATTCCAAATTTTAAGAAAACACAAAACAGAGAAAAAACTTCAACCTTACCTGACTGAATTTGTCTGTCAGCAGTTTCACAATGTGCGGGAGAATATGCTGAGGCACCACATAATCCAGATAAGGACCCTCTTCATGACAGAAAAGAGCAATCTGCGGCAGTTGTTCCATCACTTCCGTCCTTACTGATTGTTCTGCACAACAAGAAAGAAACATTTATAAGAATGCTGACCCACGCAGTTTTACTTTTTTTAAACCAACTAAAAAAAGAAACGGTGGCTTTTTGTTCTTTAGCAAAAAATAAGATTCGCCCTTCTAGGTTACAATTAAGCTTAGCCTTAGTTTTACTAGGGTAGTATTTCGCCCTTTAGGTACAAGAAATATAAATACAGGCTACCCTCTAGGAAAAGAGCTTCTACAAATAGCCATCAGATTAAAAAAAATAGATAACTCATCTAAAACAAAATATAAGCGAATCAAAAACCTCATCTCATTTTCCAAATCCATATTGCAGAGCAGAAATTTAAACTTCCACATACTCCCCTATTCTATTCACAAACAACAAAAATCATTGCCACCTCATATCATACCCAACACAATGAATGACTTTCTCCCCGTAGCAGTACAGATACAGTGAAAGTAATGTCAAACAATATAGTGTACAAAGTCAAAAATTCCAACCCAACCCATCCATTCCAGAATAGAAATTACAAGACCACGCTTATAAATCATTCATCTCAAGTCTAAAGGGCACCACACAAACGCTACAAATAACAAAACCCCTCCTCAACATCATTCTGCCATACTGCCGACTTTTCCTACGATATCCTCCTCCGTCCGTAGCTACTCAGGCCTGTAATCATATTATAATGCCAAAATGTACTGCCTCGTCTTCAGTTTCACACATATCCATATTATCCTAGCCCCAGTAGTAGTAGTAACCTTCATAGCGTAGAAAGACAAAGTAGTAAAAGTTCTGCCTGGTTGAAGAAGAAGGAATTCGGAGGAATGGAGCATTCATATGAGTATCATGAGATTCATGCACTTACTCTTTTCTTTCCACTTGGAAAAGTCCAAGTAGTAGCAGTTTCCCTGGTTTTAGGAGTCATGAGAGTTCAGTTCTCTCAGTCATACAAAGGATGTATCCAACCGTCCGTCCATCCAAGGGATCATCAGGGCTGGTGCGCAACTGCAGCGCCGCATATCCGAATTCGGATCGATACTTGCAACGCCTCGACCAAACTCTCACTCTCTCTCCTTCTCTTCCCTTTTGAAAACCAACCCTCGGCATCCTCCTAATTCACCACCATCACTATAATACTTCCTACTAATACTTCCACCAGTTCTTCGAATACTACTCCTCTCTCCTTACTACTTCTCATATTATTATTATCAATCCCAGCAGTCGTCCTGCTGCTCCTTCTCCCACTACTATTCTTCTTCTTTCTGCTTACCACCATCATGACGATGACATAGGCTAGAGCCTCTCCACCACCACAACCCGATCTTTCACTTCTCTCCTGCTTCACAGAAATCCAAAATACTTCTATTTCTAACTTCCGCACACAAATAGGTAACAGTTCAACTCCTTCAATCTTTTCAGCTCCTTTCCATCCATCCTCCATCATGCAAACGAACTCGGGGGGTGAAAGTTACAAGAGTCACAAACCAACCACTATCGTCTTTTACCCTCAAATTCAAAAGCCAACTAATAATCCACAATCCAATCTTCTGATTTAAAAAACTTCCTTGTTCATGAAGGCCGACGACCGAAAAGAACAACACCAGACGGCACAAGGATGATATTATTATGCACTGCTACTATGCAGTAGGTAGATGCAGTGGTGGTGACAAGACAGGTTGACCGCGAGGCCAAGAGTTCAATACAGTTCACAATCCCGTCGTATATTTATTGCTAAGGGAGAAGTGAGAATTCCCTGGAACACAGTGGAGATAGCAGAGGTGGAAGTAGTAGTAAAGGTTCCGAATAATATTGTGAATAAAGTTGGAGGAGGACGATGTGGATATGTTATATGCCCGGAACCAGACAAAAAGATGAGGAAGAAGAGGGGGAGAGGATAGGATAAGGCAACTCTCCTCTGCTAAATAATTCGGAAAAAAGATATCCCGGATTCCGGCAGCAGGAGCAGGAGTACAGCAACTCCCCATTTCATTCTTTTACTACGATTCGGTCTCAAAATCGGTTGTAGACAAGGCTCCACCCCTTCCTCTAATACTACGCCGCACCAAATCCCCGAACCTCCAGACGATCTAAGCCCGGGCTTACCGTCGACTACATGGAGAGTATAGGTTACGATGGCCGAACCCACCGACCAACGATTTCTCGGAACAAACCAAACACCCGGTTCAATCCATTCTGTTCTCCCTAAACACCGCCGCCAGCCAGCAGCTACACTTCTCTACAACCGATACTGCATTATCCATGACTGAAGCTTCCTTTTTACACTCCCCACAACTACTGACACGAGTCCACCACTCTCTACTTACTACAGATGCACATAAAATATATCCATCCATGTATGTATGTAACCCAACTAACTATCCTATGTCCCTCCCTATCACCACCGAACTCTTCGAAAACTTCGACCCCAATACTCCTGGCTTTGAACGCAACCAGACATAGGATTCGGTGCCAGCCAGACTCAGGATTCCTCCCGCTCTCTCTCCGTCAATCCAACAATAACCGAATAAAATACTACGAATAGTACTACAATACCGCACGAGCCTTTCAGCATCATTCCAACTCGCTTGAATCGATTCACCCCCCCCCCCCCACCTCCCCTGTCTACTAGAGACCTTTCTCTTCAACCATTATTAAAACCTAAACCTTAGTTCCCTTTAATTCTTTCATTATTCATTCCTATACTTTTATACTTTTACATAGAGATCCGGATCCTATGCTTCAATAAAGCAATCCGCATATCAAAAGTCTCTACAATACTACCTTTCTCTTTTATTTATAGTTTATGACTAAATATTTAATGTCTCAATAATAACTAACTCTGCTTATTCATTCATTTGCCTTTTTATCAACATTTTACATCATTGTTTATTGCAGCTTTTCTCATCAAAAACCTAATCCGTCACACGTCATCTATACTTGGAACTATTTATCTATTATCTAAATCAAATCGATACCATTTAAATTGATCCAGCTCAGCCCTGCCTACTCGACTGCCTTTACTTAATACCAATTCAATTGTCTTCAAGAAACAAGAGGATTTCTTTTGTATCGGTTCCAATTACTTTTCATTTTCATAACATAAGCCACTTAATACAAACAGTAGACACAATTCCAATTTACTTCAACTTCTGAGTGATTTTGCATAATATTTTCTAAATATCCCGTTGGCACAGGTGTTTCCTTATTCCAATTATTACCTTCCTGTACTTCTTTAAAACTTCTTTTTTCTCATTTTTAAAAGTCATGTAATGGAACCCCCATTCCACAGCGGTTCTATCTAACTTTAAAAAAATTGGAATTTGTCTCATACAAACCTCTCCTAATAAAATGAAGCCATGTTTCAACCAATAATGACAGTTTCCAGCTGAAACAATTCCTTTTTTGCTGTTCTTAAATGCTTTGGAGAAGAGCCGATATTCATAAAGCCAGATGAGCTAACATCTGCTTCACAAGTTTCTTAGTCGAACATGAGGATCGCTTTTCATTTCCGGTCAGGTTGCTAACACTTCCTGTCGTGTGGCACGGCACTAACTAACTCCCTCCATCTTTCCTTCATTACTTCACCCTTCTACATAGAAAACATGCCCCTACTACATACTAGGGTTCAAGCCAATATGGTAAAATAAACACTGTCCACGGTCAACCAGACCTCTAATAACCCTTCAGTTTTTATGATATGATTACTAATTATTCCATGTTTGATTCTTCATGATACGATCGAAAACAATATCAACCTAACGTTATTCATCATTTTCATTACAAACAACGACTCTAGTAATAAAACTACCCTGTCACCTTAGGGTGAATTTACTATTCAACCTATATTTAATATGTATGTACTATGCAAAACTTAAGAAGTATCTTTTACGAGATTGCAAAGGATTTGGCAGGCTCTAATCCGGTATCTTTTCTGTCATCTATTGATCATTAGCAGCCAATCACAAACGTCGCAAAGTTTCAAGGACTATGACAAACACTACAGGTCCATCCCAACGAGACCTATTTGTAACATATTTTCCCCAGTTGTTGTACTGAATACTGATGTAGACCTAGACTGCAGTAATGACCAGCTAACAGTCAGTCTGTTTTGTTTAAGTCAGGTTGAAAGATGGATGAGGGAAAATGGTAGGAAGATTAACTTCCTGTCCACAAGGAACGGGAAAAGATCTTATGAACAAGAATTGATCTAGCAACACCTAACATCCCTTTACTGACACCCTTACTGTCAGTGTGTGATCAAAAGATTACAAGAAAAGTCATTAAAATTTGGCATCAACCACCATCAACATAAAAAATGAAGGACCACGACTTAAAAAAACAGAGCCGGGTTGTTCCTTCCCAACCAAAACGGATATACTTAAACAGGAAATGGACATGTGCATGTCAATCAACACCCAAGACCTAAAAAGTCCCGTTGAACAGCTTCAAAGAAGATGATGATAATGATGATGACGGTACTGAGTTGAGTGAGTGTCAAGCACTTCTCTCTCATCTTCCAATGTCTATATTCTTGGAATAACCTCATACTCATACCTTCTTCGCTAAACTACCGTCTAAAATTCCATACAGTAACCCACGCATATAGGTACATATGTACATCGGTACGTCCTTCCGATCAAGGGAGACAAAGACAAGGTAAATACTGTCTGAATATTTACTCCGTACTGTTTCTACTTATCATTTGCCATGTAATTTGTATAAGAAACTGCTACATGCTCCACTGTCACAATAGCTTTGCTCTGACCCCTTCTCCGTTCAACTTAATAGGTTCCAACTTCTCATCAGAAAAATGGCCTAATGGCAATACGGGCATATTGCTGGCTGGCGGCACGGCACATGAACCTCCTGAAATTAAATGACACCAAGTATGGACCATTTGGGCTAGGGATGAAAATGTGGTCCGTTTTAGTCTTTCTGCTGAACAACTGCTCTTTTGCTGATCGTCAGTCACAATCTCCATGTCTGTGTGCCATACCACTACCGAAGCCTATCTATTCAGAGTGAAGGAGGAGGATAGAATGACACGGCAATGGCACGTGTCTGAAAACATCATCTGTCTCACAAGATTCCCTTAGTCAACCGACAAGCTAAACCAACCAGTATCATTTACAAACT
>JAQFZA010001115.1:0-10720 GCA_034695115.1 Desoria olivacea
AAAAATCATGGGTAGCAAGCAGGGTAAAATTCATATTTACAACTAAATAATAACGTTGACCTGCCTACATAATGTAAGCACTTTGATTGAAGTACTTTAAACTCTACCGCTGCTACCTTTACTTTTGACACTAAAATATTTTAGGCAGTTTTATGAATCCATTTTTAACTATTTTCAAAAATCTGCAGAAAAACTTTATATTTCTGGAGCAGTCTTCAAGTAAAAATCACAATTTAAGTTCTAGTCTGGTATGTTCGTTATATAAATGTTATTTAGTATTGGTGCAATGTACGTGGAATGACAAATAAGCGGAATGAAAATTCTGTAAAATTTTTACAATACACGAGAACATTAATAAAAGTGTACAGTATCAGAGAGGTTGATTGGTTATTAACTTATTACCATTGGTAAAGATACACAACAGTAAGTTGTGGTCCGATTTCTAAATAATTTGTGATTTAGCTGAGTTATTCACCCGTAAAACGTAGTTTCTTGTAAGTAATGATGATATCGTGATATTTCATGCGGCAAACATCATCTAAAAATAGCCAATTTTAGGTATTTCCTTACCATAAATTACATTGTTAGTCGGATCTCTCTTTGGTTTTTTTCCAGTACGGAATTCAACCAGTTATTTTATGGGCTGAGAGTAATTCCCCCCCAAAAAAACTGTCCAAGTGTTGGCGGCTACTGAATGGATTTAATAAAACTTCATTATTTTCCTTTAAAAAACAAATTTCGATTTCAGAACTTTAAATTTATATTCCTTTTAAATACGACTAATTTAGGAGTAAATAAATAATAAATGGAGAAACCATTCCGAAAGACAACCTATTGGTACAAGTGCCTAGTATGCCAGAGATGCTTTGAACAGCCAAAAAGCTTCATTGCTCATAGGAGTCAATCTGAATGTAGATTTAAATATCGGAGGATCCTGAAGGAAAGATCTGAAAGGTAACTCATTCGTCTAGTTTGTATTTACTCCAAATGAACATTCAGATTACTACATTACTAAATTATTATTAATTTCTATGAATAGATCAGCAAACTCAATAAGGAATTTGAAATCCCTTCCTCAGATTGAACTTTCAACTTTTGAGCAGAAAAAAAGGAGTTTGACTTCTGCCTACGAAAATAAAATCCTTCAAGAAAGATCGCACAGGTACACATACACGTGGCTTTTGACTGACAATGTTAATTATTTTACTTTTATACATTAAAAAAAAGGTTCCAACTTTAATTTCTTGTTGCTACCTTCCACAGGGCCGGACGTCCGTCAGTAGATTCGACAGAGGCAATTCCGTTTCCAAAGTTAGCCACGCCACGTTCAACTGATCCCATTCATGCTGACCTCTTGAACCTAAATACAGCAGAACTTCCAGGTGACATCGAAACGGCAATAGCTAGTAAAACTGAGGATGTCATACTGACTTCTCGGTTGACGAAGGGAGACCGGAAACAACATCAAAACCGCTGCTACTTTTGTCACTCAGTATTTGTAAGCTTACTAGACTTACAGGGCCACATCTCTAAGCACACAAACGAACAGTACACATGCAAATTTTGTACAAAACATTACGGAACTCCGGATTCATTGAAAACACACATTTCCGCAGTTCATGAACGGATTAAAGCGTTTCGGTGTAGAACTTGTTCGAAGTCCTGTTCACGAGCCAACGACTTGAAAAGACACATTTCCTCAGTTCATCAAGGGATTAAAGGGTTTCAATGTAAAACTTGTTTGAAGTGTTTTGGCTTATCCAGTCATCTAAAAAGACACATCTCCGCAGTTCATGAAGGTCTGAAGCCATTTAAATGCAAAACTTGCTCAAAGTGCTTTGCAAGAGCATACGACTTGAAAATTCACATTTCCGCAGTTCATGATGGGCTGAAGCTATTTAAGTGCAAAACTTGCTCAAAGTTCTTTTCGCAAGTCGGCAACTTGAAAATTCACATTTCCGCAGTTCATGAAGAGCTGAAGCCATTTAAGTGCAAAATTTGCTCAAAGTTCTTTTCGCAAGCCAACGACTTGAAAAGACACATTTCCGCAGTTCATTAAGGGCTGAAGCCATTTAAGTGCAAAATTTGCTCAAAGTTCTTTTCGCAAGCCAACGACTTGAAAAGACACATTTCCGCAGTTCATTAAAGGGATTAAATCGCTTCGAATGGATTAAATGCAAAACCTGTTCAAAGTGCTATTCGCACCATTAGAGTTCGACAGTTCCGACTTGGTCATGAAATGACTACAATATTTTGCTGTAAAAAAAGCCACTTTAAAATCATAAATAAAAGTGCAACCTTCCAATTCCTACCATTTCTTAACCACAACGGTATCCATACAGATAATTGTGAATAAATGCATTATTACTATTTAGTTAATATTTAATGTTTTTACTACCCTACCCCTGTCCCGACGAGTCAGAGATTTTTTATAAGGGTTGTCCTATAAATCAATCTATAAATATACTTAAAATAAAAGTCAATGCCCATTACGTCGTGATATTTCATAGGGGAAACATTTACTTAAAACAAACAGGTTTAATGATTGTCATTCAAATATAATGAGGATGTTAACTTGGTCCTTTTCCCAAAAAATTTATGTAAATCTCCTTATACCTGAAGTCATACAGTTTAAACATGTTGAACTTGGTTATTTTCTGGGTATTGCATTTGCATGAAATTAAACCAGCTATGTTTTGGGGTGAGAGTTACTCCACAAAAAAATTGTCAACGTATTGGCAACAATTCTTTATTTTCCTTCAAAAACACAAGTTTTGGTTCCAGAATTTTAACTTTATATTCCGGGAAAGGGGATTAATTTACGAGTAAATAAGTAATACATGGAGGAACCATTCCAAAGGACAACCTATTGGTACTGAAGCCATTAGATAATGAATTCCATAAGTTTTCAACACAGGAAAATGTATTATTCATAATTAAGATCCTGGTGTGAAAAGGTGTCCCAAAATTCCATCCGAGATTGCAAAACCGTTGTAGGTTGAGGATTGTCGTTGAGTTCGAACCATCGGACGGGACTTTGAGCAGGGTTCACCGTCTCCCACAACACCCCGTTTTCTGAATACGGTTTCCTGTTAATTAATTACAATTTTATATTAGGTTAATCAACCAGCACAAAATACTTGGAGATAATTAGATGAGTGAAATGTGTAAATGGCTACCCCGTCACTGCAAACTGAGTCCAGGCTTTGACTAAGAGACGTGAGAATGTAAAGTATGAGGAGGTCACAGGATATTCTGGATAGCTGTTGTAATTGAAGAGGAACTGCAGCTCATCCGCTAAGTTCATTCAAACATATAATTTATTGATGCAAAATACAAAAAATCTCTGATCAAATTGTGACCTGAAAGGGATTTTTTGAAACTCGTGTCGAAGGAATTTGTACTTTGTCACTACAATAATAAAAACAGTTAAAAAAGAAGAATACCGTGGGAAACGCCTGAAAATAACACAAAAAACTCAATTAAAATTGTCATCCATGACACCTTTTCTGCATCAAAGATATTTGTAATAAGTGTAAAAGTCTGACCATAGTCTCCTGGAGGAAATCCGGGCTTGGCAGGGTCAGCATAACTCTTTTCTGGTTCCTTGCTCAAATAGTACAAGTAGACATCGCTGTATTCTGACTGCATCATTCCTTGAACTTTTGAGCAATGAACAAAGTTCCGATCTGAGACCAAATTCGTCAAATTTCTTTCCGTTTCATTGCCAATCAAATTGTCTCCGAAATAGAATTCCTTGACTTGTTCAAGGATTGACTCGACATCGGGGCCACGAATCCCAAGATTCAAAAACTGATTGGCTGTCCCTGTGAAATTCCTGTTCAACGTGTCGATTAACTCATTGTTCATCAGGTAGCCTAGTTTTGGAAGTAACCAAACATTAATTTAGTTACACATAAAATAAACTGCAGAATTGGCATTTCATTGAAAATAGGGTAAACTGTTTTTTAATAAATTTTAAAATTAAAAACAAGATAATGTTAGCTAACAATATAATTAAAAATTACCAAGTGTGGAGCCGACAGATTCAGCGGAATTAATTCCAATAATCCAAGGGACTTTGTTAACCCTTCCACTTTCAATCATTTTGTAGGGCGTGTCAGGCATGAAGACATCAGCCGAATCCTTCGTCTCGTAGTCCTCGATAACTAAATTGTAGGACATGTCTTCATTCCTGACAACTGCCAGATCGGCAGCCTCTGTCCTTCTTAGACATTCAATGAGGCTGGTCTGATTCTCAGAAGGACAGCCCACAGCTTCGGCCAAGGACTCCAACGTCCTCCCTGACGTAGCTGTCCCAAATAGTGAGCGGCAGAAGGCACCTCCGCTTTCCGTTATTGCACTGTGGAACCGGCCTGGAATTATTTGCAAATGTGTTCGGTTACTTTGGAAAAAAAAATTGCCAAAAACCTCATATTTGGCAACTTTTAATGGTTTAGCCATTTAGGCAAATTTTTTAAACCACAATGGCAACTGAGAAAAAAACAATTTATGCAAGAACTATGTTTTCGTTATGCAAATTCTAACAAGGGCTTAACATTTCTTGACATTTGAATCATCAGTTGGATACGAATATTCAGTTAAATATTTCTAATAAATTCAAACGGAATCAGACACAACCTCCACCCAGTAGCTTACCGTTTGCCATTGGAGAAATCATAAGGTGGCTAACAGAAACAGCTCCGGCAGAATTTCCTAATTTAAAATATGGATTGTAAAACTTATCAGTTATTTAGTTAGTTAATTATTAGTTAATTATACCTAGTTACCAAATATCATAACTCTATCAGGGTCCCCTCCGAAGTACTTGACATTCTCCTGCACCCACCGTAGCCCCATGACCTGATCCTTAAATCCCATGTTACCACTGATCTCCCCATCACTCGTACTTAGAAAACCTTAAACAATAAGTCAGTAAGTTAAGGTTCATTACTGTCAGTTAATTAATTTTGAATGATATTACAGTTTACCAAATGGGCCCAATCTATAAATAATCAAGAAGGTTGATTAAATTAGATTTTTTTTTATGAAACATTTAAAAATTAATGGCCGTTTTCATCACCTACCTGTATTGGAAGGTAATTAGGACTACATCCTCATCCATGAAATATTTCCCTCCGTACCGACTTCCATTCCCATCTACCAAACCTGCCAAGAATATTAACTGAACTTCAACTAAACCATTTATAGAATAAATATAATAAACCTAATTTATGATTTTAATAATCTTTATAAAAAAAACTACTGTTTGACACTCTACTACTTTCATGGTTTTCCACTTTTATTTGTATCACTAATAATTTTACCAATTTTAAAATAATATCATACCACTACTGTATCTGTGATAGTACACATAACTTTTAACGGGGTTAACACTAGAATTTTCCACTACAATTACTGTCACCTGGGTCTACACGTAAAAGAGGAATTCACTCTGGTCGTGATTGCGCCTTCTGGGTTGAGGGCCAATGAGGGCTCTGGAATTTTTTAGCTCCTCTTTAGAATTTTTGTTTTAAAGAGGAGCTAAAAAATTCCAGAGCCCTCATTGGCCCTCAAACCAGAAGGCGCAATCACGACCAGAGTGAATTCTTCTTTTACGTGTAGACCCAGGTGACAGTATATCGGATCTCCGATTATTTATAATCTTCAAACCAATGCAAAATGGAAACATTAGAAGGATTTTGAAGACTCCATATCGCTTAATCAGGCTTGGCTGCTTCTGTTTACAAAAGATGTACCGAAAATGAAATCTACAGGGTGATTTAGGTCAACGTACCGGTCTTTAAATTCAAAAATCTCAAAAAACGGCTGGACCGATTTTCAAGAGTTTAAGCTTATTGGAAAGCCAACTTCCTAGAAAGATCATTTCATTAGGTTTGAAAAGTCAGTGGGTTTCAGGATCAGACCCATGCGGGTCTAAAATAATTTTCAAAAAATTAACATTAGGTCAGATGGGCTCAAAACCCCTTAGCAACAAAATTTCTGACGTAGTTCAGCCGTTTTTGAGATTTTTGAATTTAAAGACCGGTACCTTGACCTAAATCACCCTGTATAATCATGACAATGCCAGACTCTATGAGTACATACAATGTTACCTTTAAAATACCAGCCCACAACTGAAAAGCATTCAATCCAGCGCCAATGGAAAATAAAATTTGTAGAACCAATGGCACTCCTAGTTGCTGTGATACTGTTACAAGGAAATATATGAAAAATAAATTAATCTAAGCTTTCGACCAAATTACTATAGCTTGAAAACCCATCTCTAACCCAAGTTTTTATGTTCAAGCCTAACCGTGTTCCACGAATACAGTATGATAAAGGTAATATAGAAGCACCCTATCTGTAAACACAAAAATATTTAGAACCGACGAAAATCCATAATTACGTGATATGATAAACTGCGGACAAATTGATAACAAATCTGTCGAATCCTGTAACAATAATCATAAATTAAATAATACAGGGTGTCCAGCGGATGACCATACAACTTCAAACACATGTTTCTTCAAAAGTCTCCATTGGATTTCAGGTTTTATTATCTTAAATTAAAGCTAACATTTCAACTTAAAAAATAAGCAAACATTTTTAGAAATCAGATTAGGATTGATCAAGTGGCTGCAATTTAAAAGAAGAACAAAAAATACAAAAAATACAAAAAAAAAAAAAAAACTCGAGACAAAGTTAATTGCTCACCAATTCAGGTTAACCTCACACCACTTGACCCCCGTTGCTGGCAATGCTTATTTGAAGTCGACCGTAAACACAATTAACTTTGTCTTGAGTTTTTTTTTTTTTTATTTTTTTTTTTTATTTATTGCAGCCACTTGAAAAATCCTAATCTGATTTCTAAATTTGTGTGCTTATTTTTCAAGTTAAAATGTTAGCTTTAATTCAAGATAATAAAACCTTAAATCCAATGAAGACTTTTGAAGAAGCATCTGTTTGAAGTTATAAGGTCATCCGCTGGACACCCTGTATATAAAAAAAAGTTACTATTTAATACAATACCCAAATATAAACGACATGTATGCCCACGAGCATTTCGATTTTGAAGCCAAAAATAGTCGTTCGTGGTGGATAGCCTTTTTCGGTTTTCAATTTTTCCAAGAATATTAAAAGACTCGAGCCAGATAACATGTGCAGCCAAACGCTCAATAGGTCCACGAGAATGACAAAAAATGAACGTTGCAAAATTTGCTGATCCCAATTATCTCGTTCATTTTTTAAGCCCAACAGTACGATACTGACAAACGTAAATATAAAGAAGACCAACGTATACAGCTCCACAATCTTCAATGACCTCTGTTATATCAAACCAATAAGATTGGATTTAAAAAAGTTGGATATTGATGAAAGTTACACGATTAGACTTAATTAATTTCACGATTTAAAATACTTTTTTAAATTGGAAGTTTAAAATAACTCACGTTTCGAATTCCTATATAAAGGAGCAGGTTGGATGCTATTGAAATGCCACAGCAAAATGTAATGGCAGCAATTAAGTACATAGAAATCCTATCTAAGGTTGCGGGTAATTTGTAAAACATTTCCCATCAAATTATAGTAAGATTTCTAATTTCTAATGCAATTTTTTTGTAATTCCAGAAGAGCACCTTCCAGTAGAAACTGAAGTCCATTATTTCGAATCCATACAATGTCTTTTGCTAGCATCCGAACAAATGTAATGATCTGTGATATATATATATATTTTTATTATGTATAACAAATCTGAAAGCAGAGATGTGTTTGCTACAGTCACATTTTCAGTTTCCATTATTCGGTAATTAACTTGATGAGAAGGGAATTTGCATGATTAAATAATATTAAAATAATTTTTCAAAAAATTACCGGATTTATGACAATGTGAAAATGAAGGATCCGTTCTAAACTCCAAAAGTTTAGTGTCCAATTTAGATATTTTAATCCGGTAAAAACCATTTCAGCCTTAAAATTTAATTATAAGGTTTACAACGCTAAGATAGTTTTATTAGCTTCCTCAATAAAATTGTAAGTGACAATTTGGTTTAGATTTATTGATGGGAAAAATGTTTTCCTCGGATTTGGGTTTCCTTATATGTCAAGGTCAACCAAACTAAGGATTCAGTTTTATAATAAAAAACTCAATGGTCGACTGATATTGTTTATTAAGAAATTTCCTTGTACGTTTGATCATACAACTCACCACAAACTCACCACTCATACAAACCACTTTACATTGTGGTTTCTAAAACAACACCGACATTTTAACCAACTTCGTTTTCATTGACAAAGGCATCAAGTACAACTTTACGACCTTTTCACCCTAAATTATCACATAACAAGTCAGAAAAATAAGCGTTTTGGGATTTCCATATTTATTGCTTGGTTAGACATTAGGAAAATCCGATTGAATATTAGAGAACAAATTATTAGTGGTTATTTTGTTTACAACTTTTATTATTGAAGCTTTATAGACAAAGACCTTGAAGCCGGAGCTTTTTACGTTTTTAACGTTTCATTCGGTCTAATGTCGTGTACCAACCTACCAACCTATCCAAAAGTGACTTTATTAGGTTTAATGGGCTTAATAGCTTTTAAGTGCGCATAGTAAGACTTGTAACAAATTTTGTGAGTAAAGTTTCGAAATTTCGACAAAAAACCTCAACCCGATAATGTAGCTACTCACCCAAAACCCTGGTTAGCATGATTGGAAATTGGCCAAAAAGTGCATACCATGTAAACACATTCAAATATCCATGCCACGTGGCCATATTGTACTCCTTTGTACGTTTGGTTTGTTACTTCTGCCTGTAATCACTGAATGTCAACAGACTCGAGAGACGAAGGGGATTCAATTTCGAATCAGCAAATGAACATTTCTCCTACCAACACAGAATTTGATTGACCTTTCAAGTTTGTTTGTCAAGGGATCATTTTAATGAGATTTTCTCGAATGGAACAAAAGGAGTTATGGAAGAGCTTCTGGTTAAATGATTTAAATTGTGGTTGGACGGAAATTACAGAGTTCTTCCTCACAGAGTTGGAACAAACAAAGACAGGTTAAATTGACTAAATTTAAAGCATTTGTTTTAAAGGATAGTCTCTACAGAATTTTAGAAACCACTCCATGTTGATTTCGTCTTGAGTTACTTTACAATTAATTACAAAAAAAACTAAATTGAAATTCATTAAATTCGAATACTAATTCGCGTAGCGGAAAGTGTTTGAGGAAATGTGATTTTGTATTCAATAATAAAACCTTATTCATGCCAACAATCTATTATCAAAAGATTTCTATGTATACAACATACATTTCACATATCAAGGTTAATTCATCCATTTAAACTGTCTCAAGTGTTGCAGTCTTAGGGTTGTTCGGTTACTTTGCCAAATAGTTTTTGGCAAAAAAAAAATTGCCAAAACGTCATATTTGGCCATTTAATTACAATATCCCATCTTCATTTTCATCATTTCTGGTTTGGAATCATTGACAAAATCTTTGAGTTAATAAACTGAATCGGTTTGGTCCGTCAAATGAAACTCATGATTAACGATCCTAATCTCATTCTGAATAATGTATGGAAGGAACTAACTAATTATCAGTTCCACACCAACACCAACAAGTAATTTGATGTCACCCGGGAAGAAGAAGTATCCAATTTCAATGGAACTAGATTGTGGATATCGGATTAAAGATTGAAATCCTGACGATTTCCATATGTAATGTAATAGGGAATCTTTTAATGCATACTGCTAATTTGCTTAATTACGAGTTCCATATGTATATATGTTCCAGAGTCAAGGGACTTGAAATATTTCTAATCTGGGCCAACTGGATGGTCGGGTGGTAGTCTGTGTCCCTGGTTGAATGTATCCTGCCTAATTAATCATGACGTGTTTTGTTGGATTGTCGCTAATTGCTAAGGCACGATGTATGGAAATCGAGACTCGAGGCATTCGACCCCCATTGTGTATTTCGTAATATGCGGTTTATACGTAGAATTGATATGCAATTGGTGTGTCTGGATTTTGGATACAGATGAATACATAGATCGTTTGGATTCCTGGCCGTATTTGCTGGGGAAGTGATTAATGAAGGAGGCAAAGTGGGTTGAGTTTGTATAGCCATTTTGGGTTCAGTGTGTATGGGGCTGTCTGTAAAACATGTCAACCGACAGTGCACATTCAACTTTTGGCATCATGTCTGCTATCCTTGATTGTGAATGACTGCCTGGTCTTGGACACTAAATCCGAGTCACTGTCACTGTCCACGTATCTTGGGCAGACTGCCCACGTTGAATGTTCCAGTACCGTAATTAACACAGGGGTCATAAATCCTTTGATCATAAAGGACTGCTCATAAAAAACTTTAGTCATAAAAGCCTTTACTCATAAATAAATTTGGCCATAAATGTTTGAGATAGTGAAATTAGAGGAAGATTTAAATATGTTTGAGAATAGTGGTGTATTTTAAGATTCTTTCCACATGTGACGTTTGGCAAATTGATGGAACCTTTAAGCTGAGCCCATCTTTTTTCAAACATATACAGTACACGGTAGTTCCCATTCACTTTTGGAATTGCTATGACCGTTTTGTTGAATGTATCCCTCGCACAAATAATTCAGTAGAAGGTTGGCATTGTAGGATGAATACGATATGTAATGGTTCACATCCAACTATGTGGAAATCAATTGAAATTCTACAAAATGAACAGCG